>JAVTVY010041790.1:0-179024 GCA_036873755.1 Hanleya hanleyi | reverse complement strand
AAGGCAGCTTTAGATGGAGAAGTTGACCCTGTTGGTCTCCCATACAGCGATTTCAGACCATCTATCTGCGCATATGTAAGAAGGCTGTTTCAATCGCTATGGAATACTATGAATAATAACAAACTTCACGAGTTCAAAAAAACGGTTGGTTATACTCACCTGAACAGTCATAAACGCTTCGACCAGGCCATGATTAGACGATGTATGATCGGTCACACACGATTAACTCATGAATTTTTACTAAAACAGGAGCCGATTCCAAGGTGTATACCTTGCCATGAAGATCTGACGGTGAGACATATTCTCCTGGACTGCATAGATTTTAAAACTGTAAGAGATAGTTTTTATCGAGCAGATACGCTGGAAGATCTTTTAGCAGAGTGAAAGAAGATTGTATTTTAGGTTATTTGAGAGAGATTGGTTTGTTGTACAAATTTTAATGTTTGTACCTGTTTTAACGCATTAGTTTACCGAGTTTTTGAATTGATTGCTTAGAATTTTGTTTGATCGTCGCTATATAGCTGAAATATTGCTGAATGCGACGTTAAACCCTAATTCTCTCTCTCTCTCTCCAATGTCTTCACTTTCCAATTCCTGGGGCTTTTTCTCACTTGCCATACTTCAGTCATACTTTTTTTTTTTTTTTTACACCTGTATCACTTTTTGATTTCGTTTTTCTCTCTACGATTTTTACAGTTGGTTCTGAAGGAACTGCCGTAGTACTCCCCAATAAACTCTCCTCCTCTACGGTCTCTCCAATGTGTTCAATTTCCCATTCTTGAGACCTTCTCGCACTTTCCAAGACCTCAGTCCCACTTTTTTTTATTTTTTCACTCCTTTGCCGCTTTTCGATTTTGCCTTTCGCTTGCTGCTTACCAAAGGTTTTACAGTTGTTGTTTCAGCAGATATTTTGGGATAAACTTTCCCAGCTTTGTCCCTCTCACACTCCTCTCTCTTTTTCCCCAACATCTGTACTTTCCTTGTTTTCAGACTTCTCACTCCCCATTCTTATCTGAACACGGTGTGCCAATTTCTTTTTTGGAACAAATTTCGCAATTAGTTCTTTCCTGGATTCGTTGTTCCCAACACTCATGTACCTACTAACAGGTTCAGTGTAAAGTTCGCTCTTAACATTTTCCTCAACCAAGACGGCACTTTCCACTGTACCCAGGAAGCTGGATGTTAGCTCATCATCTTGAACAATCATGTTTATGACAAGGAGTCAAAGTGCCTTGTTTGTACTTGTGAACTGCTGCCATTGTACTGTCTAATGCCCTTTTTTACCTTCCAAGTCTAAGAAAAACTAAAAATATTTATCCGTTATGTTGATCAGTGAGCTTCTCTCATTTTGTTTTCTCTGAGTATGTGCCAGTGTTTGTTGATACACAGAAGAGTTTGCCAAGACTGAATATGGTTCTTCCAATATTTGAAGCAGCTGTGTTTTGGCTCGATATTTTTCCGCCAGTGTCGTCTTTGCTTTTCTGGTTGAATGGGCATTGCTATGGAATCGATCTATGCAGTTATACTTCAATTTAGGAACACAGAAGCCACCAACATAACGTACCTTGCCTTTGGCATCTTCTGATATTATTCTTTGTTTTCCAGGTACTGGTGCAGCTTTCAACGGCATGGATGGGGACTTCCACTGAAGCAGGCAAGAAGACACTTTCAAAATGAATTTTGAACAGAATGTTTTCTCTCCATCTGATAAAGACGTAGTTTTGAATAATTTCTTTGAAGATGTGAGAAGTGTATCACCACTAATGAGAGCAAATACTCCAAAACTGTACAGGTTCATCTTGCTGGACTTCACTTTCTCTGTTGTGACTTCAGTGAAGTTGAATTTCTTCTGATATAAAGCAGCTAGTTTAGATGATACAGCATTCGCATAAACTGTGATATCTTCTCTTTCCATCAGTTGTTCAATGCTAATATCACTTGTTTTTGCTCCTCTGTTGTAGGATTCGTATGCTTCATCGCCTGAACCATCTGGACGGGTTTCCATGAATTATTTGGGGATTAAACTTTCAGCTGTTGACCCTGTTGATGTGGAGGTTGTTGGCTCTTGAGTCATCTCTGATGTATCAGGGACTTCAGAATCAAGTTCTGAGAAAATCTGTTCCATCTCCTCTAATTTTCCCCAACAGAAGTCTCATCATAGATGACTGGACTGGAGATTTCATTCCTACAACAGTCAATGGCTGTGGTGTCAGACACAACAAAACTTGGGCGGTTGTAAAAATCACCAATAACATCAGATGATCTTTCCACAAGGGAGGGGTGGTAGTTGAGAACCCGAAGGCCAGACTTTGTGGAAGCACGACCAACTGCCACACCAACTTCCGTAAAGTCAAACGTCATTCCCTGGGCCTTATGTATGGTTAAGGCATAAGCCAACTTGAGTGGGAATTGTTTTCTAGAAGCAACATTGACATTTGGAAGTTTGTTAAACCTGGTGAAGGAGAACTTCTCCAGTTTTTTTTTGTCACCTAGACTTGTGGGAAGAACACTGTTGGACCTGTGTCGTCCAAGCCAGTCACAGTCCCTTGCAATCCATTCACTAATGGTGGCACCAAATTCGCTACCAAAATCACAGGGCAGCCTTTCTTCAAACTGATCCGTTTCTGCACACCAATTCTTTTAAGGGAAGCATGACTTCCCACATCTTCGGCTGTGAAGGAAAACACTTCCCTATTCTCAGCCGATAACATTTCATCATTGTGGAAGTCCACATCAACGTTCCTCGCGAACAATTTTGTAGACTTAATATGACCTGACAACTCATCAACTCATTTGTACTTATTCGCGAGATCAGCCTCTTCCTGTCTGACCACTTCTGTCAAGTTTATGTGGTGGGGAAAGCATTTATCCCACCCTCCAGACCTTATGCATAACTCCCCTGCATCCCCATATTCCAGTGATTGCACAGGTGGCAGCTGGTAAAAATCCCCCACACCAATCACTTGCATTCCTCCGAAAGCTAAGTCAGACTTCCAGACAGACTGCTTCAAGCTGTTCAAATAATGTCCTGCTCAGCATGGACATTTCATCGATGATGAGCACATCAGTTTTCGTGTCTAATTCCGCTTAACCCGGGGCTAGGGGCCGTATGTACTTCAAGATCCTCATGGTACTCATATGAACAGTCACCATCAAAGCGTGACTGAGATACATCATTCTTTAGATCACGGCTTTACAACGAATATTATAGATTAATAATACTGATCAGCGATACGGATTTGGTATTTTTTAAACATGTTGACCGCTTCTCTCTTGCGGGAAACAAGCCTATGTTTATGTATACTATGATTGTCTCTTGAATTTGGTGCTAATACTGTTATATGGAATATGGAAAGGGTCTTTGGATTATGGACGCGGATATTCCATAATGGACGACGGCTGAATTATGAATGACAGACCAGACGCTTGTAATTCAGAATATTCTGCTTGCAATCTGCAAACTTTTCATTGCTGTCCAGGAGATGTACGAGCTGACTTGTTAGGTATATGCCATCGTGCAGACCAGACCAGGAATGAATAGTTGTGGCTCTTGTCTGGAATATATCAGTACAGTTGTGAAATGAATAAGTGAAAAATTCACTGAACCCTCCTCGCATCATTTTCATTTTACCTTCCCAAGCTATCTAATAACCTATAGGAATATTTTGACCATTTGGTACACATGCAATCTATGTCACAACAAATGTCAAGATTAATTAGGTCAATTACCTGCATGTAATTAGCATATAATATAATTCAGAAATGTACCTGATTAGACTGTACAGACAGGCTGGGGAGAATCGATACTTAGCTGATACCACATGCGTGCTAATTGGATAAAATTGGTTAATCATGCTATTCAGCTAGAGCAATATTGGTCTCTTTGGCAATAAAATTATTTGTAATCCCAGAGCAAATGGACTTTCGAAATAAGAGTATGATTTGTGCTCAACAGTTGACATGGCTGAATACATAAGCCGTGAAGCCATCCAGATAAACAATTTGTTCCCCCTTTGTCCATATTATGACATATACATGTTGTTGTTGATACAAAAATTCAAATAAACGCCAGTAACTTGCCGATTCAAACTAACACTTAATCCATACTTGATAAATTTGCTCAGTGAATAAAAATGCTCTGCAACAAAGAAGGTATACATGTACATCAATTCCAGGCAGGAACCATGGCTTCATGGGAAAATTATAAACCCACATTAGATATATCCACCAGAAGGTTACATGTATTGACTACTAAATATCCCACTTAGGCTTCTGGAGAGAGAGAGAGAGAGAATTAAGGTTTAATGTCGCATTCAGCAATATTTCATCTATATAGCGACGACCAAACAAAATTCTAAGTAATCAATTCAAAATGTAAACTAATGTGTTAAAACAGGTACAAACATTAAAATTTGTACAACAAACCAATCTCTCTCAAATAATTTAAAATACAATCCTCTTTCACTCTGCTTAAAAGATCTTCCCGCGTAGCTGCTCGATAAAAAGTATCTCTTACAATCTTAAAATCTATGCAGTCTTTGAGAATATGTTTCACAGTGAGATCTTCATGGCAAGGTATACACCTTGGAATCGTCTCCTGTTTGAGTAAATATTCATGAGTTAATCGTGTGTGACCGATCGTACATCGTCTAATCATGGCCTGGTCGAAACGCTGTTCGTTTGAGTATAACCAACCGTTTTTTTTTGACCTCGTGAAGTTTATTTTCCATAGTATCTCATAAAGATTGAAACAGCTATCTAACATAAGCGCAGATAGAAATCGCTGTATGGGTTTCCAACGGGATCAAGTTCTTCCTCTAGAGGTAAAAAGGAACTAAATGACGTCACGTCCTGCTGCCGCTCGATGTTCGTGGTAAGGATATCCCCGATGAAGTGGACTGTGGCTTGCTGATTGGTGGAAATTCAGACTAGATGTTGGTAGGTATTTCAAGGTGAGATTGTCCTTAATTAATGCCGAAAATTTTATGGAAACCAGATGTCTGGTCTCTGGGCTGGAGAGAGTTGGCCCCAGGAAGTAGTTTTGACTGCAGGCCAGACTGATTTGTTTACAAAATGGCGGCGCCCATGTCCATGTTGGAAGTTGTCAAGAATTAATTGGTCATGGCTGTGCTTCTATATGATGTTGAGGATCACAGATGCTTGGTGGTTATTCACATTGGTAAGTGACTCCTCACTAAAGTTCAGGTATGTCAATTTGCAGTAGAAAGTTCAGGCTATTTAACATGGCAGGAGATAGGCTGATGATTTAGTTCCTTTTAACCTACAAGATCAGTCCATATGTATTTTTCAGTTTCTGCGGGTCTGTGATTTTACTCAAAATGGCAGCCAATATTGATTGGATATTGATCGATTGTTATGTGAAGAAACTTTTAAAAAACACAGGGGCTCCAGAGGGGGGGGGGGGTCGGCTGTCGTATTTGGAGTGGGGCCAAATGTGATCGGAACCGATATGGGGTAATGCGGGTTCCATTAAATTTACAGGGTTTGTTTCAGCAGTCTAGGCTTCATCGATTCATCTGGATGGCACATAACCATTCCCTGGAAATCATTCCTGATATGGAGATTTCCCATTGATGCCACGAAAGCCTATGTATCTGTGCTAACCACTTGGTCTGTGAATCTCGGTTGGACAATGCAGAAAGGAAGCGCTGCAAATTTGAAGGTGTTTGCCAGGGTTCTCATCACCCAGCCTGTTTGCTCTAGTTTGGTAGTTGTCCCCCTTGCTTCGTATAGCTGTGGTCAATATTGTGCCTGGGTCTTAAGATGTAACAGTGGTCCACAGCATGGGATGGCGGTAGGGCGGCTCTACGCATTCTTAGTCGTTCTGCTTTTTTGGCTTCTTTTCTCTCCACCAGCTTCCGGGCCTGCTCGGCCTCCTTTTCTGCTTTCAATCGGGCTTTTTCAGCCCGCTTGTACTTTCTTCTTCTCTTCCCGCGCTATTGCTTTTGCTTGTTTTTTTATTAGCGAATAGAAGTTCTTTCTTGTAACAGACCTCTGCCTTAGCAGAATCATAAATCTCATACATATGACGCCTTCTATTAATTCTTTCTTTTTTTGCCTTTTTACTGCTGGCTCTCAGTTTTCTGCGATCAGTCAGGGCTTGCTGTTTTCTGAGGAATGTTGTCACTCTTGTTCCATGTTTAAGTGGAGCGGTTGTTATACTAACATTAGTTCCTCGATTAACGGCCAGTATTGCACCATGAACTCTGCCTGCATAATTGTGGCTGTAGGTTTTGTTTTTGGGAACCCTACTTAGAATAGCTTTGTTTGCTGCTTCAGCTTTTTGACTGTCTTTTAAGTATTTGGTTTTTTCAATCAGTTCCAGACTGAATCTTTTATCTATACACTGATTAAATTTGACTATATCACCCACTTTGTCACATTTCACTTTGAAATTGTCTGATAAATAAGGACTTAGTATAATCCAATTGTTTTGTTCAGATCCATGACATGCATATGAAAACTTGGAGCATTTCTCATGTCGGCCATGATAGCAGCTGCGTATGGCTTCCTTTACATCACCAAACATGTTTTTCAAGTTCGAGACATCACCATCCATCTTCATAGCAGAAGTCATTTCAGCCTGACATCTCTGAGGTAAGTCCAGTGAGAACCGCTGTTTATTTTTATCGCGTTCTTCCTTTCTTTTCCCTGGAAACATGTCAGTACTGAAAGTCTGTTTCATTATCTCTTTTCTCTGGCCTCGAGCAAGATGTTGTGTGTCGATTTGATGACGAGGGGGCAGGCCTCCATCTCCATACACTACGTCTATGGCTTCATGGGCATGGCAATCTGCATCTGTTGTAACTGTTCTTGGTAAAATTCCATGTTGTCTGAGGTTGTTTAAATTCTCCACTGCCATAGCCTTCTCATTTTCTATAGATTTATTCTCAGGTATTGTCTGGGTGCATCCTGCGTGATTAGGGCACGGCAATCTACAAGTCTTTTGTGCAATCCTCTTGGCTTTCTGGCACAGTTTTCTCCTGCAAACAACACTGATAATGCGTTTATGTTTTGTTGTAATTTCTGCTACTAAATGTGTGGCCTGAGTCGCGGCCTGGTATGGAGACATTCCTGTCGCCGAATAAATGGGATTTGAATAGACTGCATCCATACATACGCCAAATCGCTCTTCGAACCCAGGTATATTCCCCAAATCTCCAATTTCCTGTCTCATTCCCCGCATATCATATTCATTCAGTGTCTGTAGTGCTTTAGAGACTACATTTGCATTTTTGTGCATGCCCCTTAGACTTGGGGGTGGGCAATTCATAGCTGCTAGAATATTGCTCATTCCCACAGGCCCTGTAGGGGTGTGAGCAAGCCCGACTTGTACTCCTAAGTTTAGTTTAGCAGTTTTCCTTCCCTTAGAGGCTGTTGGGACTTCGTCGTACAGATTTCTGGGCTCCGATTTATAGGCACACTTGGAACATTTCAGTTGTTCTCTCCAGGCTAGGCCTCGTTGTTTTTCGGCCATCTTGTCCCAGGTTAAGGCCCCAGTACATGTGGTATGTTGTTCGGTGTGCCCCCGAAAGGCTTCATTGAATAGGTCAGATGTTTTTCTTGAATGGAGTATACGATAAGACTCAAATTCAGGCTCCTTCAGTAGCAGGTCTTCAGGCTGGTTTGTTAAATCCTACTCACTCGCTCACTCACTCACTTGCTAATAGAATTGACTCCTTTTTTGGCCGCAAAATCATTGTTGAGGGGTAGGGTGAGATCCGAGTCATCTGACCCACACCAGAGCCCTTTTCCAGTCCAGCTGTCAGTAAGTCAAACTGGTATGAGGTTGGTCTAAAATATCGTTTTGTGGATGCCTCAGTCTGTGGTAGTTTTCTTCTACCTGACCTGTATGTTGCAGCATGAGCCTTGAATCGGGTGGAAAATCTCTTTCGGTCGCCTCTTTGACCTCTTTTACTACTTTGATTTCAGTTCCGTCTAATTCTAGTTCCGGATCTTTGTGCTGGAAATATTTTCTGCAAAAGTGTATAGAATTTGTCTTAGCTCTGGAGAATTTGAAGCCATTTTCTATACACCATTTCTGAATTCTGTTTAGACAAAGTTGTAATGTTCTCTCAATATTGTGTATACTTTTCCGACTACACGATATATTGAAATCGTCTACAAAAAGTGAGCCATCAATTGATTTATTCAGAATTGCAGCCAAGCTGTTGATCTTGATACTAAACAGAGTAGTAGACAAAATACTGCCCAGTGGGGCATCCTGGTCTTGATCAAAATGATCAGATATAGTTGTACCCAAACGAATTTGGAATTTATCATTCAAAAAGTTGGAAATAAAAACGGGTAAACGACCTTTTCATCCCATCCTTTGAAGATCTTTAAGAATCCCGTATTTCCATGTAGTATCGTAGGCTTTTTTTAAATCAAAAAAGATAGAAACCACATGTTCGTTCTTGGCGAAAGCATTCTTAACATACGAATCTAATCTGACTAAATGATCAATGGTACTTCTATTTTTTTCGGAAACTAGCTTGAATATCCGTAAGATTCTTTTCAGTTTCCAGGTACCAAACAAGGCGATCATTTAACATGCGTTCCATTGTTTTGCAGACACAGCTAGTCCGTGAAATCGGACGATAATTACCAGGGTATGTATGGTCACGACCAGGCTTTGGTACTGGTATAACAATGGCATTGTGCCATGACGGAGGAAATTCTTCTCTATACCACAGTCTATTGAATAATCGTAATAGGATTTCTAGAGATGATTCCGGTAGATGTTTCAAAAGCTGATAATGAATATTATCAGGGCCTGCAGCAGAATCATGAGCTTTCGTGAGAGAAGCATGAAGTTCTTCAATTGTAAGCCGAAGCGTTATAGCCTTCATCGTTACCGGAGGAAAATTTAATTTCATTTTTCTCTTCTCTTTTTGGAAACTTTGAAATTTAGGTACATAATTTTCTGATGAGTATTTGGCAATTGTTTTTCCTAATATATTTGCAATTTTTACTCTGTCAGTAATCACTTGATTTCCATCGTTGAGATGATAACCGCTGGATGATATTCCAAACTGTTGTTATAGGAGTACGAGTATTTATCTTAGAAACATAATTTCTCTAAAAATCACGTTTATTCTGTTTCATGGTTCTACGAGCTTTAGCTCTTGTAACTTTGAGATCTTTCAAATTTTCAGGATTAGGATGTCGGTGGAAATATCGTTCAGCCTTCTTCCTACATTTTCTTGCTTCTTTACAGTCATCATTAAACCAAGGTTTCTTAATATGTGCAACTCCTGAAGATGTGGGAATGGTTTGGTTGGCAATTTCTATCAACATATCTGAGAATAGCTGTATAGGATCTGAAACATCAGCGAAGGAGACTGATTGTAGTTTCTGTGAACAAAGCTTTTCAAACTCGGGCCAGTTTGCTTTCTTGAAATTAAACCTTGTGAAATGAGGGTCATCAGCTGAATGAACAGCTTTTAGGACAGTGGGAAAGTGATCAATTCCACAAAGGTCATCATGAACAGACCAAGGAAATTCTTCAAGAATAGGAAGGTCGCAAATTGAGATATCCAATGCTGAATAGGTTCCATGAGCCGAGGACAAATGTGTATAAGAACCATCATTAAAAATACACAGAATTTTATGATATAGAATTTTACCTTTGCAATTGTCTTCGTTACCTCAGAGTGTATTACGACCGTTAAAATCACTCATCATTAAACAAGGTTTCGGGAGCTAATCGTAAAGATCTTGAAGTTCATTGAGCCGGAGATTACCAGAAGAAGGTATGTACACCGTGCATAATGTGAAAACAGAATTCAAGGTAATACTGCTACAGCTTGTAAATCTGTCACTAAATCAACAGGACTGTGTAAAACACCCTTTTTAACCAATATTGAAGAACCGTCTGTAGCTTTTCCATTTTCGTCTAAAGCGTAGGGATGATAAGGTGTGTATTGGCGAAATTTAAATTTATCTTTATCTGCTTTCTTCAGAAAGGTCTCGTTGAGACAAAAAGCTGTTGGTTCATAATCTTGAGTTAATAATTGGAGTTCATTTAAATTTGGTCAAACTCCTCTGTAATTCCACTGAACGATAGTTGGTGGCTGAGCCATCTTTAGTCTGTATATAGAAATAAAACACAAAACTGCCCAAGCCGAGATATATAACGTTAGCTTAGCCATTATGTATGTTTTATTTTGGGTAATTCTTTTTGACCTTTCTTTTTATTTCTCATTTGTTCTCTCTTTGTCTTTTTTATTTTCCTTCTTATGAACTTCTTTCTCTCTCTCTTGTCCCAACAAGTCCTTTGACCTTTGGTTCAAGGAAGTCTCGCCTTTTAACGGACGATCATAACACTCATGATACTCCTCATCAGAAAGCATGTGTGTATCGTTGGTAGGGGTGGGAGTAGCATCGACAAGTTTAGGCTCTTTGCCAGATTCGATATCTATGGGGACCCCGGATGTAGAGAGATTGAGAGTCGGACGTGTTTTCACTTCGCTCCGAGAAATTTGTCTAATTCTGCGGATTTCAGCTGATCTTAGCTCTGATTTTTGTGTAATATATTTTGTGAATACTTTTGGCAAATACATGTGGTCAAAGTTTAGAATTATTTCTCAGTTTTTTGCTGTTCAGGGCGTTTTTCTGACTTAGTCAGTTTGCCCTGGTTTGAAAAGGCCGAGAGAGATCTGCCATTACTACCGTCTCGGTCTTTGTGACCGAGAGGGTCGGTGTTTTTTTTTGTCTCCCTCTTCTCTGTTCGCTGTCTGTAAATATTTGGTATTTTGTTGGTGTGTATATATAGTACGTCGTTGGCTTGATCAAGTTTGTAGTTGGTTCTTTTTTCGTTCAGTTTGGCTTAGGTCGATTTGCATACATCTGCGTATATTGAGCTAGGCTAAATACGTGTACATATTGAAAGTGTATACTGAAAGCTAGCCCTCAGGGTACGAGTTCGAGCGAGTCTTTTGTTCTCTGTTCTTTTGTTCCTCGGCATTGCCCAGCAACGGCCAGGGTTAGAACTGTGCTATTGTTCGACCGAGACTGAGTCAGTATGTCGGCACCTCTTCCCACTTCCCTTATATGTGTTGTAATCAGAGAGTGTATCGTTGTACTGCTTATATAGTTTTCACCTACACCTTTAGAGTGAGTCTGGGGGGGGGGGCACACTGTTGGGGTTTGTGCGTGTTACGTATTGTAGTTTGTAGTTGTATTGAGATTCCCTAGTGGGGCTTTGAATTTTTTTTTCACTATGGCCTTTAGAAAGTTTGATAGGTCACTGAGACCAAAACTTCAAGCAAATGAGATTGATATATATCGCGCATCAAAAGACACTGTTGGATCAGGACCGTCAGTCCTTAAAGGTCTAGTACGGGTATCAAATACCTTGTGGAACGTCACACTAGCAAATGAAATGACCAAAACTCGCCTAGTGCTGGAAGGTATTCGCGTTAGAGATAAACGTGGCCATTTTGAGGAAATAGACCCAGGAAAATTGTTAGTAAAGATGGAAGGACCATGCGATTTCCCAGATTCTGCGATCAGAAGTGCTTTTGAGTTTTATGGTGATGTTCTCTCTGTACAAAAAGAGTTCTACTCTTTCGATAGAGAGTTTGAGACAGGAGTTCGAAGAATTTGGATGACGAAATTCAAACGACCTCTTCCTTCTATTTTAGTTGGAGGTATGAGACTTCCTGTATGGTATAACGGTCAAGTAAAAACATGTTATACTTGTGGATCAGAAGATCACATGAACTCGTGGTGTCCTTTGAAAAATAAATGCCTACCTTAACAAAACCTGTCCAAATTACAACACATATAAGGGAAGTGGGAAGAGGTACCGACATACTGACTGCGTCACATGACTTCACAGAATAATCTTCTGGTTAACCTATTCTAAATCACATACCAAGAATCTAGCGATTCGTGATATGTGTTGTATCTCAGGTACGCTTTTGTTGTACCTGTTCATGTGGCAACTTCGATGGTATGACCACACGGCCAACCAAGTTCCTGAAGGTAACGCAGCTAACGATAGAAAAGACGATTCCTCTGATTCTCGCACTGTTCCGCCCGCAAAAGTTCGAAAAAGACTTTCCGCCGAGGCTCTCCAGTAGAAACAACAGCACTATATGGATTTATGGAAGACTGTAGGCCGTGATGGTAAGGCCACCGACCGTCATCAGAGGATAGACTCCGCCGGAAGCAATGAGAAAACCCCAAACCGCTACGAGTGTCTCGATGACACGATGGATGAAGGTTGTAATTCAGAAGATGAAGTTAGTGATGAAGATAGTGAGGTTTGCGATGAAGTAGAAGGCCAGTAAGGTGATCAGAAGTGGGTGACTGAAAGTGTTGACATAGTATTAACTCCGGAAGTTGAATTGAAGGATGACAACTTACCGGATATTGGTAGTGTTTCGGATCGGATGCACCTTTGCTGTCTGTGGATTCCTCCATTAATCCTATTCACTTCGGTGTAGATGTAAACTTTACACCAAACGAGGAAGTAATGAAGGAGTTCACAGAAAAAGAAAGTAGTCAACAGTCTTGTATTAATAAAGCTACCTCGAATCAGAAAAAGAAGAATAAAGAGAATACCATAGAAATCGAATCCGGCAAAGAGCCTAAAATAGTCGATGCCCTGAAAACGCCCTGAACAGCAAAAAACTGAGTGCCCAAATTACTCTTGGATACTGCTCCAGAGAAGAGTGCGAACTTTTACAGCCGCGCCGTGTTTTTGCGTGACGTCATAAGTATGACCCAACTGGCCAACAACCTAGCCGTTGAAGGGAATAACGTCCGAACGTTTCCATCGGCGCGTGATGTCATAAGTATGACTCCGACTCCCGATGTCATAAATGACTCCTGGCATCATAAGTAGGACACCCGACGTCATAAGTAGGACTCCCGTCAGCTGGAGATGTTCGCACTGCTTTTCGGTATGAAAAAATTATTTGCTGTTCGCCAATTATCATTTTGGATGTATCAAAATCATCAAGAGAGAATAAACAATCAACTTAAATAACTAAATATTGATTGCATAAGCATTTATAAGTCCATGCCAATTGCCGAGGAGAATAATAGGGCTGCAACCCACATATTTTTTCAACAGTTACCCAATATTAAAGATGTGCAATAAGACAACCACAAATAGATAAATACAGAAACTCCAGTCCCATACCTCCATGCCCCCCCATATGCACCTTTTTCTGGAATAGCCCAACAAGGATATGGGCAGAGACTACATGTGTATAAAGGGACTTAACTCCTGAAAAACATATCCGACATCACACTTTCAAAAGGCTTCTGGTACTAGCTGTATTAATTCATTGTTGTAAGTCCAAGACGACGTGTATGAAGGGTCATAACTTCGGACACATTCAACAACACTGACCTTCAAAAGGCTTCTGGTACTGGTTGTATTGAACAACTGAACCAAGTTTCATTGTTGTAAGTCAAATTACAAGCGTCTAGTCCGTCATTCATAATCCAGCCGTCGTCCATCAGAGAATATCCGCCTCCATAATCCAAAGACCTATTCCGTATTTCATATAACAGTCGTGTCACCAAATTCAAAAAGACAATCATAGTATACATAAACATAGGCTTGTTTCCTGCAAGAGAGAATCGGTCAACAGTTTTCAGTGATGCCGGCAAGACATCATGATGTTCCAAAAATATCAAATCCGCATCGCCGATCAGTACTCCCAATCCATAACACTCACTGCAAAGTCGTTACCCAAAGAATGATGCATCTCAGTCACGCTTTGATTGTGACTGTTCATACGAGTACCATGAGGACCTTGAAGCATATGGGCCCACACGGCCCCCAGCCCCGGGTTAAGCGGAATTATACACAAGTTACGAAATCTCGCTTGATATTGTTTTTGAAGCCACTTTGCCTATAGGTGGCTGCACCAAAGTTAAAGTTTCGTTTTCGGGCAATAACTTTTGGAAAACTGAACGGTTTCTTCTTAAATTTCGTACATGTATAGATCTTGCACGCTACGTTCGTATTTTGCTATCAGCATGCGATATGTATCGCCAAATTTGAGAAACTTTAAGTGGAGGCGCTTGGTGGAATAGCCCTGTTTTATAAGTTTCTGCGACAATGTTTTGTGACGTTGATTAAAATCATCACGATTAACACAGGATCTAGCAAATGCTACTAAGCGAGTTTACACTCAGTTTACAAGGATATGGACAGAAAGCACATGAATAAAGGGGAAGAACTCCTGAAAAACATATTCGACAGCACCGACTTGCAATGGGCTTCTGAAACTATGTTATATTAAACAATTGAAGAAGGTTCCAGTGTTGTACATCAGGGACATTTTGAGAATGTAATTACAAGGATATGGACAGAGAGTACATATGTACATGCATAAAGGGGCAGAACTCCTGAAAAAAAACACATCCGAAAACAGACTTTCAGAAATTATCCGTCCTGCTCTAGACAGGAAGAGTATAGCTAGAGTCCTACAGGCTCATCTCCTGCTCTCCATGACTTGATGGAAGAGACTGACTTAATTGATATTTGAAGAGAGAACAATGCCCCAAAAAAGAGCTTACACATGGAGGAAAAATAATGATACTCAGTCTAAGGTTGAGTTCTGGCTCATCCCCCCGAACTTATTTTGTGCATTCAGCTGACAAAAAACCCAGTATTATATCTGACCCCAACCTTTTTTTTTTTTTTATTATAATATTTTGTTATTTTTACATATAGTAATAAGTACAGTATATTTACAAACAATTATAATAACAAAAGAATATACAATATACATGGACAAGTACAGCACACAAAAACACATGTACTAGACGTGGACTAATACAGAAACACGTTTTGATTGGGAAAGTAAATTAATCATGCCAACAGCCTGAACATATAGATATAATTATATACTGTATCACATTTGTTCAATTTTTGCAATGACACTTTCAACCGACGCCCATTTTTTATTGAATTTAGACATATTCATATGCATTTTGGCAATCAATTTCTCTGTGTTATACTGTCTACAAATTACTCCAAGCAATAATCTAAAATTTAACGTATCTCGTGTAAATTTATTCCTATAAATGTATTGTTTCGTAATAAGCAATATAGTATTGAGAAATAATTGTCCACTATCCCACCCGTAGATAATATTCTGGTTGGTGAAGTTACCCCTATATTTCAAGGAGTTAATTAACCAGTTATGGAGCTCGTGCCACAGCTGTTTTACGACTGGACAATACAGAAAAAGGTGTTCAATTGTTTCTTTATTTATTTTACAGTACGAACATTTATCATCAGTCCGTATTTTGATTTTAAATAAAAAGGAGTTCGTAGATAATGTTCTATGTAATATTTTATATTGCAAACTTCTTAATCTAGTCTGAGTTGTACTACGCATATATATATTTGACCATTTGGTGTCCAGATCGAATGGCAAAATCTCCTCCCAGTGTCGCTCTGATTTATTCACTAGCTCATTTTCCGAATTTAAAATGTCATAGTAACATCTACACCCCTTTCCTTGCCTTACCAAAACCACCTTTGCTGCTCCCAAGACCGGTGCATACAACTCAGAGAGAATTTCCTTTTTACACAATTGTTCCTTCCATTCTTCGGGAATTCTTTTCACCAAACGTACATAATCTATAATTGTTCCTTTCACCCCAAACTTACTCTTAAAATCCTGAAAGGATAGTATTTCGCCTCTATCATTTACAATGTCGCGAATGTACCGGATTTTATTTTCAAACCAATTTTTAATAAAGAAAGACGGATGTTTCAGGTTACTGTTATACCACAAAGGTTCGTCGAGATATTCTGTTATGGTTTCTGGTTTCATTTTACTTTGGCATAGATGCCAGGCTTTGAAAACATCTTTCCAGAAGGGATTTGATAATTCTTCATGAAAAGTGTTGATGTGTTCACTGCCAGAATCCAACATAAGTGTTGATTCAGGTAGATCGTCCAAGATAAGACAGTTCCACTTTCTACTATGTAGAAATAGCCGTTTTATCCAGGATATTTTTAAACTGTGAATGAAATTTGCCACGTTTACCATTCGCAACCCTATCTTGTTATAATCTTGAGTAATTATTTTCCTTTGAATTCTATCACTACCTCCGTTCCAAATAAATTTAAAGAGGATTGAGTTAAGCTCTTGTATGAACTCGTCGGGCGGGTTTGGCAAGGCAAGGAAGAGGTGCGTTAGTTTTGACAGAGCAGTTGATTTTATTATTGTTATTTTACCTAAGATTGTTAAGTTTCTTAATTTCCATTTACTCAGTTCTTTTTTCAGTTCCTTAAGCTTTGCCAAATAGTTTATTTTCCAAATGTCCATGAAATTGATGGTAGATAGATTTATTCCCAAGAGATTAAAGTCTCTGACCCAATCTAGTTTAACGTCCTGGCACAAACGCATTTCAGATCCAGTCAAGGTTCCTATCCATACTGCTTTAGTTTTCTCTATATTTAATCTCAATCCAGATATTTCGTAAAAGTGATTAATTGTCTCGAGTGCTCTTCTTAGTGATTGTTCAGAACCGTCAAGGATCAGCTGTGTGTCATCCGCGTACTGACTTATTTTATATTCTACGTCACCAATTGCCATGCCTTTAATATCTTTGTCTTTTCGGATCATAACACCAAGAATTTCGGCACACAAAAGGAAAAGATATGGTGATATAGGATCACCCTGCCGACACCCGCGCCCGTTTTGGAAGAATTCCGATAGGTGACCGTTTTGTATAACACACGTCTGAATATTTGTGTAAAATGTTTTAACCCACCTTCTGATAGAATCTCCGAAATTAAAGGCCTTCATTACTGCTTCCAAAAATGACCACGACACAGAGTCAAAAGCTTTTTCAAAGTCAATTAATAAAAGCAGTCCGGGTATATCTTTTAATTTACTCGTTAACATCAGGTCATAGATCAATCTTATATTTTCTCCGATGTAGCGACCCTGGACAAATCCCTTCTGATCCTCGCAAATCAGTTTATCTAAAACTAACTTAATTCTATTTGCGATACAGGATGAAGCTAATTTATAGATCACGTTCAACAGCGTAATAGGTCGCCAGTTCTTCAGTAAATTGCGATTTTTTTCAGGTTTTGGGAGGCATGTTATAACTCCTTGCCTTTGACTAATGGAAAGTTCGCCTTTGTAATAACCAGCGTTGATGGATCTCAAAACAAAATATCCAATTTGTCTCCAAAATTTTTTAAAAAATTCTACAGGAAAGCCGTCGATGCCTGGACTTTTTTCGTTTTGTGTATTCTTCAAAGCACGTGTCAGCTCTTCATAAGTAATTTCCCCCTCTAAGTTTGCAGATTCTTGTTCAGTTAATTTATCGAAATTCAGTGAATTCAAGGTTTCTTCAATATCTTCCTTGCACGACGTTTCTGTTTTGTTACTATATAAGCCTTCGTAATATTTTTTTTGTTCAGCTATTATAAGTTTGCTATCATAAAGGTTTTCTCCAGTATCTAGTGTTAATTTAGTCATCAGTTTATTGGTATAATTTCTCTTTTCAAGGCCTAAAAAGTATTTGGTGGGTTTCTCACCCTTATCTGCCCATTTCGCCTTTGTCCTTGCAATTATACCTTGATTTATTTCTTTTCTAATATTTTCTAATTTTTCCCTGGATTCGCATAGCCTAGTTATTTTTCCTGTGTCGACATTTAAAAAGTTTTGTTCCACTTCTTTTTCTAGGATGTCGATTTCTTTTTCCAAATAGGTTTCTTCCTTTTCCCGCTGTTTTTTATTAATTGAAGCATATTTTATTGTTTCACCTCTTAAGCTCATCAGTAGAGTTTCTAAAAACAAATCGTCTTTTATATCTAGTTCTAATTTTGACTTGTCTAAATTGGGTAAAGAGTCTCTGTTATATGGTTTGGGGGCATAGTCATCCACAACTGAGTTAATCTTATCTTTCACCATGTTAATATAATCTATGTCCCGGAGTAAAGAACAGTTGAACTTCCAATATGATCTTCCCCTGTCTGTATTTGTAAATTTACATTTGATCACAATAGCAGAATGGTCAGTTCTGTATCCTGGCTTAATATCTGTGTCAGTTGTTATATTAAATATATCAGGTGATGTCAGAAAGAAATCTAGTCGAGCCTGTTGTCGAGGATGTTTTCTCCGCCAGGTATATCTGCGTTCATCCTTGTGGTTTATTCTCCAAACGTCTGTATAACTGTGATTATTCATTAGATCCAGGACAACTTTTCTAGCCTGTGGGTGGTTGACGTGTTTATAATTTTCAGTGTCCACTGCTGGGTCCAATACCAAGTTCCAATCACCACAAATAATAACAGAAGGGTTGTCCAGGTCTAATATAATTCTATTCACCTTATTAAAAAAGCTGGGGCTGTCGGTGTTTGGACCATAAATGTTTGCAAGGGTGATAGGTGTGCCATGTATCGCTAAGCTCATTATCAGGTAATTTCCACCTGGATCTTTTATGATTTTTAAACAGGGAAAATTCCCTGTTTCTTGCCATGCTAGGTGAACTGGCTTATGGGTAATTTCAGAGGTGCGATCTATCCAAGCGGTATGGTTTTCATTACAACACCCCTGCGCAAAATGAGAGAATGACTGAAAGTTCCGCGTCACTCCGTTTATTGAATGCGCTATGAAGTAGTTCGACCTAGTTTCGAATAATTTCTCTGAATTAATCTCACGACGATTCGTTTCTAGGTGCAGATATTGAAGAATATGTCGAATGCGTTTCCTGGACAACACTTCTGCTGATATCTTGAGAGATTTTCTTCGAAAGATTGTGTTTTGTCTGTAAACTGGTCAATATGGCACAGGTCGTAGTCACGGAATATGCCCACTTCATCTTCGGTTCTGATAGCCAATGAAATACACCGAATTTACGAAAAGACGTCATGTTTTAAGATCGGCTGAACCGCACTGCCAAAATTATAGTGCAGTCCCGGTGAGAGAGTTTGAAAAGGAGAGACGAGGAGGCAGTTTCGTTTTCGTTCCATCAGTCGACTGGAGAGTTTTGACACTGTGCGAGTGTGACATTCGGACAGATCGAGGTGTGTAAAACGTTTTATACCCGTCACTGAATTCATTACTTGTTTCCCGGCGCACACGTGTTAATATTATCAAATAAATGAATGTTGCAAGTTTCCGCGCTACTGCGTGACTGAAAGCATGCACATGGCATGACTGAAAGCCGCCGTTTTGTGTGCTAAGTTTGAAAACATTTCTTGCAAGGAAAACTTGATTTATTTCATCAAGCGAAAGCATCCTTTTTACTGCAATTTTCAAATTGACTGATCTTATCGTTCTGCATCATTTGTCATCCAGCAAAAGTAATGTTCTTGATTCTTACCATATCCGTAATGACAGCTCGTTGAACAGGTCAGGGAAAAGGACTAACTGGGATATATATCCCAATTGGGATAAAATATCGCAATTTGAATATTTTTTTCATACTTCCATATGTTCAAGCTGGCATATTATGCTAGTAGTTCTTCTGTTCGTTTAAAGACATACAACAGTGGTTATTGATGGGAAGTATACTGCAACAACAGCATCAAAAAGTATTGCACGTAATTGCAATTGCACAGATAATAATGTCGACGAGAAAAGGTCAGCAAAATTATACAATCGTATTGTCAGTTTTGTGAAGTAGATTCTATCTTGTTTTTGGTAGTTTTGATGCCGAAATCCGACATTGCCGTTTAGTATGAAAATCGGTGAAAATATCCCAATTAGTATATATTTCAATATCCAAACTTTGATTTAATATCTTAGGTGGGATATATACCCAATCTTAATAAATTAATATCCTATCAATGCTCCTCAATCGTATATGTCGCTATGTAGGATCTTACTGATTTCATTTGAATTTTGTGTTCGGACCGCCCAGCTCATGAATATTTAATAGTCTTATGACATCACAACCGCATTTTAACTACTTTACTTGAGTCGAGCAGGGGGGATAGGTTCATGGACTCAAGGTTACGTCAAGGACGAGTCCATAATTCTACCCCGCATTATGGAGCCAACCTGGCGGGTGGGCGGCAACATCAGAAGATTCCCCCACAGCTTGGCGTGTGCTTCGGCTGAGCCAACCAGAAAGCACTTGTCATTACGTTCCTTCAAAGCACTATGAAAACCTCTCGGGATCGGTCAACACGCGCCTTACTGCAAGCCGGTTAGATCCTAACAGCGACATATCCAAATGGGGAAGCAGTTAGGATTTAATTTTAATTAGATTGGATATATACCCCACTTAGTGCTTTGCTCTGACCTGTTGAAGTTGACAAAATAATTTTCCGTTTGGGCCAGGCAGTGGAGGTAAATTTATTTTTTGATGTTAATAATGGTTTTCTGTGTCTGTGATTGAATTTTTTAGTAACGTAGGGGTATTTTTTCTGTGTGCAATTGCTGAATGGATTTTAAAATAATTATTCGATGTACCGGTAGGCATACGTGTAATCTTGAAGAAGACCTATAGGCTACTTATATTATTTTCTGGTTGTCAATTGCCACACAAATAAATTATGAATATGAATCAGATTCAGTCCCTTCATTCTTGTACATGTCTACAATAACAATGTCATTGAGCTTTGGCTGCAGGTTGCTGTGTGCATGAATACATAAACCATGAATGAAAGCCGATCTGCTTCCTGGGCAACAACGTTCACTATGGTGCGGACACCGACCTCTGCAATATTGTAGGGTTACTACCAAAATGTTATCTTGTTTAGTTCAAATAATATACAATTTTTAATCTTCGGTGTTGTGTTCTTTATCGGGGAAAGGTAATTTCATTGGGTTGTCAAACAATTGTGATAACAGTTGAACGCCTCAACAAAATTGTTTCCATCGTCCACTGGTACCACATATGCAACTCTCATTTGCCTAGACTTTCTTTACAGTATTGCTGAAGTATCTTCAATAATTAGAGCTAAGCTTCACAAATTCACATCACGTATGCAACGAGAGACACATCAGAAATATATTGAACAGGACCAATTCCTTCCCTGTTTTTTAGCAGCCTTGGATGCTTTCATTTCAATTTTGTAGTCAAAATTGTCATTAAAAAGAATCAAGAGACCACGACAGTTAGATCGGAAGGGACATATCTGACCCCAACCTTGTTTCTTTGTACACAGAAATAGCTGACGTATGTTTACGGCCTAACTTTTGAAAAATTAATAACATGCTGCTGAGAAATAATGAGTTTTGTGACAAGAAAAAGGAACTAAACAGAACTTGACAGACTGCCATAGTGGTCACCAGTAGTACCAAATGAGGGAAACTTCCTGTCCGTCCACAATACGCCAAATTTCTCACCTAATTTCTCTGTATCCACGTCCTCTTCATCTGTCAACACAGCGTCTGTCAAGAAGAGACGTGACACGAGTAGAGACACAATCAGTGTTTTGAGGTGTGTTGATGAACGTGTGAATTAGTTACAGTGGATTAATTTTGGGCAAATTATGATGAATTAAACATCTTGAATAAAGTTGAAAAGCAATTACATCTCTATTCTCATGGAAGTAAAGTCACTCTCCAAGATTAAAGCTGATCATTCAAGATGACAGTTGACAGACGTACATGTAACTGAAATGCAATCAGTCAGTCAGTCAGTTTTGAATTTGGATGGCGCATGCAATCCGTTTGGAACTGATTTTAAAAACACAATAAAAAGTGTTAAAAACGGTGTGTTAAAAAAGCAACGGGGAAAATATATTGAGACAATTAGACAGATGTCTGTATAAATAGAAAAGAAAAGAAACTTATATATAATTGACTAGATTGAATTAAATATGCTAATAAAACAACACATAGGAAAGGCTCCAAAGGCGTTATTTATAGGCATAAGGAAGGGGAGATAATAAGATCAACAACCATAATACACCAACGACCCTATTTATAAAATAATATAAAACTGAATTAAAAAGGCCAAAGTAGTACATGCATATTTCGTGTTTGACTATAACTTTATTTAATTCGATATATAATTAAGATGAGCAGGTGGATAATTAAAAACAATAATTGATATAACATCCATATTCCTCCCGAAAAAATACCGCGAATGATGACCTCCAATGGTATCATCAAACACTAATATCCAATTAGAAGGAGCATGGATATCTTTTAAAATGTGCTCTTTTAATCGAGCAGTGATAATTTTTAGCCACCAATAAGAAAATATATATTGAATGGGTATCGAATAAATTCCTCAGCTCATTTTTGTAAATTTAAAATTATATGCATGTACCATTAGAGTAACCTAGACTAGATATTAAACTCTATAACAAAATAGTAAAACCAATATAAAAATTTGCGGGTGTCTAGTAAAAAGAAATAGTTGCGAAACTTTCACTAAAATCTCTTAGAACATAACATGAATCTAGACTGCCGCAAACACTTTATCCCTGTTTTTAGGGGGATTCAACATAGAATCCAAAGTTGGGTTAAAATCACCAGCCAGTATAAGTTCATCAAAAAGTAATTGTCGTTGGTTGACATACCGAGTACAATTAAGTAAAAAAATGACTAATAGTCTCTTCGAGATCACATGAGTCACATAAACCATTATCATGAATTTTTCGCTTATGAAGATAAAAATTAAGTGGAATGTGACCAACTAAAAGTCGAAACATAAGTACTTCAGCCCAACGTGACTGTAAATCTAAAACACCAACTTTAATGGAAGGTTGGAATCTATAATAAAATCGACCTTTATCTGAATTATCCCAAAGATCTTGCCATAACAGATTAAAATGGGGATATAAACAAGACATTGCTTCTGATAAGGTAAGACCGATATCAATTGACACAGTGTCAATTGACCGTGCTTGGTTGGCAAGATGGTCTGCCAATTCATTGCCTTGTATTCCGGAATTCCCAGGTATCCATGCCAAGTAAACATTAATATTGTTTACTTGCATATCAGAGAGAATATGTAATATTTCATATATTATACCAGAGGACTGATTCCAAGTTAAATTGAGTAAGGCTTGTAAGGCACTTAAAGAGTCAGTTAAAATAACCGCTCTGGATATACGGACTTCTTTAATAAAATTAATAGCCATCAGAATGGCGATTACTTCACCAGTAAAAACTGACACATGATCAGTAAGTCTGAATGATTTATTATATTTAAGTTCTGGAATACAGAACGCAGCTCCTACTTTACCACTGTCGGGACATTTAGAAGCGTCGGTATAAACCTGGCAGTACTCGCTCCAGGTGGACTGGATATAATCGCGAGTACTGCCAGTTACAATGTGTGGAGGATCAGATTTCTTAATTTGTTCACTTATGTCATTATAAACTCTTGGTGTGTTTAAAAACCATGGGGGATAATTTTGGTTAAAAGGAGCCTGCATTGTCAAATCATCAGCACGAGTCTCCTGGCACAATTTTAATGAACGAATACTAAAAGGTGCATAACGTCCAACGTTACTTTTTAGAAATAAATCATCGTACCAAGATGGCTCAGTGGCAACGCTAGCGGAATTTCCGACTTGAGATTTAAGTTTGATGGAATATTTTAAAGTAGAAATCTGTCTCCTAAGAAATAAAGGCATTTCTTTACAAGCGATTTGCAAGGCTAATAAAGGGGTGGAACGAAGAGCTCCCGTGCATATCCGGAGAGCGTGACCTTGAATGGAATCAAGTTTTTTGTTTTAATGACTTGCAGGCAGAGTCATATGCAATAGAGGAGTAGTCTAATCTGGATCTAATTAGACTTCCATATAACATTAATAGGGTCTTTTTGTCAGCTCCCCACTTGTGAGAGGACACACACCTCATCAAGTTTATTGCCTTTTGACATCTTGATACGAGTAAATCAATGTGTTTACCCCAGGATAAACGCTTATCAAAGGTGGCTCCTAAATACTTAAATGAGTCCGAGCACTTCAACCTGACATCATTATATAACAATACAAGTGCTTCGGGGAGAAGTCTTCTTGTAAATACTACAGATTCAGATTTTACTGGCGAAAACTTGACGCCCCAAGTCTTCCCCCATTTCAATAAATCATTCAGAGCTTGTTGAATGTGTTTTACACAAACTCCAAAATTACGAGAAGAGAACCATATAGCCTTGTCATCTGCATATAATGAGCATTTAATTTTGGGATTCAGGCATTCAGGAAGGTCATTAATTGCAATATTGAATAAAGTGGGTGATAAGACACCCTGAGGGACCCCATTCTGAACAGGTACATCACGTGACAGGGAGTTACCAATACGGGCTTGTACAGATCTATTGGATAGGAAGGCTTTCAGCCAACCCAGCATTTTGCCCCCTATACCAATATTTTGTAACTTTATCAGTACGCCCCTTCGCCATACCATGTCATATGCTTTCTCGATATCGAGAAATACACCCAATAAATATTCTTATTAGTGATAGTTTTTAATATTTGTTTATAAAGTAACTATATGGTCAATAGTACTTCTTTTTTTACGAAAACCGCTCTGGAACGGGGATAAAATATTATTCTTGTTCAGAAACCATACCAGTCTATTATTAATTAATTTCTCCATAAGTTTACATAAGTTGGAGGTAAGCGAAATGGGCCTATACGAAGTTGGACAAGAAGGGTCTTTACCAGGCTTAGCCAAGGGAGTAACTATAGCCTTCGTCCATGCCCTAGGTAAAGTCATACGGGACCATATCGTATTAAATAATAATAAAATAACATTGAGAGCGGATTCAGGCATATGCTTATAAAAAGTGTACCCAATACCATCTTCCCCAGGTGTACTACATTTGGTAGAATGTAATGCCTGTTTTAATTCTAGTAAGGTAAAATCCGTATTTATAGGCATATCATCAAATACGATGTTATTAAAAAGAGGGTCGGTATCCTCTTCAACCTTATCCTTATGAATAATAAATTCAGGGTCATAATTTTCGCAGCTACTAACGTATGCAAAATTATCTACCAACACTTCAGATTTATCTTCGTTGGAGACGTAAGAATTATCACCCTGAGATAAGGTAGGTATGGGGGACCGCTTATTAGCCCCACTAATGCGGGAGTTGCACAATACAGGGTTCCGGCCTTGGCCGCTAGGATCGCCTTTGTCTTTATTTCCGTTTCATACCACTTCTATCGTCTGCTAGGCACAGCTGAGTGGGCTAGCTGATCGTTTCGCTTGGACGCGTTGCGGGCGATAACTCTCCGTAATAACCACCGCCCAGCCGCCAGGATCGCGGCGAACGACATTTCCGGTTTATCGCGAAAAAGCAGCCGACATGGAAATTGATATAAAAATAGCAGCGACTGCGTGTTTGCTTTAAGGTATGTGGTTGATTTATATGATTTTAAGTTCAATACTTGATATAATCGATAGAAACCTGTCGTAGTTTATTCGATTGTGCCGCCATATACTTTAGCAATGGTGAAAGACAAATATGCCGAATATAAAAGAGGCCCGCGGGATGTCATGAAAACTAAAAGACGTCTTTTATTTCTATACGAACGTTTACGAGGATACAAAAGAAATGAGTTATGTTCACAGCATTCATATACTATTGTCATAATCATTCTCTGTGGGTGTCGTTATCTCGCTAAGTCTGAAGTGAAAAACAAAAGGGCTTAATAGCCATTCCCTGATCTTAATCATTCTTTGTTGATGTCGTTATCACGCGAAGTCTGAAGTGAAAAACAAAAGCTGTGATTTCAGCTGTGCGTAGCAGACGATAGAAGTGGTATGAAACGGAAATAAAGACAAAGGCGATCCTAGCGGCCAAGGCCGGAACCCTGTATTGTGCAACTCCCGCAATGAGGCCGTTAGCTCAGCTGACATCTCTCGTGTGCGCCGGGCTTTAAGCGTGTGAAATGAAGGTACTTCGGTCTAGATACCATTCAGCGCTTGTAACGCCAGTTTTTTGAGGACAGGAAATAAGAGTTCACAAAATATATACCAGTTGGTGGAACGGTTCGGAAAAGAATAAACGTTTGTATGGCTTTTCACATGTTGTTAGGGTGAAATATTCTGAACAATGAGCACGGGTATGGCTTCTCATCGGTTATTTTCAGGTAGCGTTCTGAACAGAATGAAAATGTATAAGGCTTTTTGCTATCATAGTGTATAAACTTGCAATAAAAGAGATATTCACAAATGCATTGAGATTGGAGCGTGATCAGATATCGAAAAAAATACATGTATTCATCTACACATCCAAAAAAAAGGGCGATGGCCCGCCATCTTTTTAATACGTCTGATCATCACCATTTTAAGGAGATGAAAAAGGGTGGTGGCCCAGGTCGTCAGTCTTCTAGGGTGGTGATCAGGCCTAAAATTTGCACGCACTTCTGACCAGCCTTTTAGGGTAATGGTGGATAGGATCATAGCTCTAACTGATCACCTTTTTGGGGTGATAGCTATCCCTTTTGTTGTGGCTGTGTTGTATGTATTGACTTCTGGACTATCGTATAGTCAGGACTTTCTGTTATACTGACGTATCGACTTGTCATGTTTATGTCATGACCATTGATATTAGGATTATGGTATTCGCGGGGTTCTTGATGCTTTATATTATATTAATATGTTTCATTATTATTTGTTTGTAGCGCTATATGTATATAAATTGAATATACACAGCCAGAGAAAAGTTGATCAGACCTCGTCATCACCTTAAAAAGATGATGAGTCAGAGTCATCACCATCAAATGGTGTCATCACCATCAAATGGTGACGGCCATCACCTTTTAAGGTTGATGATTTTTGTCCATCATGAGAACGATAATTAAAATAAACTGAACTGAATTATATTATCGCCCATGTATTGTACGCTGTCTATCATGGAAAGTTACAATAAATTGAATTGACGCTGGTATATATATATTATACAAAGCTGCTACCATCTTAAATTATTCCCCGTTGACACAACAAAGTCTACTCAGATTAAAACGGAAATTAGAGTATTTATTTGACTAAGAAATGATTCAACACCATCATTTACAGTCGAAGTGAATAAATCTGTATGTTGCTGAATAGGATATGAAATGGAGATAACTATGCTCATTGCGTTTGTGATAACCCCCTCTCCCCACCCCACCCCTCACCCCCACCCCACCCCCCATCCTATGCACACTCATCTATCTCTGCAGCAGAGGTTTTTCCATGCATCCTGACTTTTGCTCAGATCACGCTACATGTACTTCCGGTGGCGCAAATTCCTGTGGTTGGATTCGAATTTGTCATTCATCAGTCAGGCCCGAAAAAAGCAATGTACGTATATCACCGAGAAGAAATCCGTTAAACAGTATTTCCAGGGATGATGTAACGGACTATCACAAATCGACACATTTTTTTTCCAACTTTAAAGCCTTTCATATCAAATAGGCGTGGTGACGAAACTTAGAGAATCATCTGAGGACGGAAGAGAGAGTAGTCCTTCATCCTAATGAGATGTGCAGGCCTAGCATTTCCAGCAATCATTTTATCAACATTGCTAAATGTTATTGGTGTAAGTTGTGGATGAACTAGGCCCTCCCACCTAAGTACTGAGAATATTTGAGAAGAAATTGGTATACTATTAATATTCTTTTTCCTTTTTAAACGTAAAGGAGTTTGAAGTTAGAATTAGACCGGATTTCTATTTTATTTTCTTTTGTTGGACATCAGAGTAATGTGCTCTCTAATAAGTAAGCATAGGAAACGGCCCCCTCTGAAGAAATCCTGGCGACGCCCATTAATCTACAAAAGGGGCAATAATCGCCAACATTGATTACACTCGCATTATAAACCAATATATAGAGACTAGAACATTCTCTGATAGTCTAGTCAAGAAGAAAAACTTGGTAGAGGCGTTCAAATAGGGTCTGCCTGTTCGCCGATCCCTGTTTCCGTGGTGAAATAAATATACTGTTTAAATCAAGAAGAACGACCAAATTAGGAGTAATTATAGGCGTGGAAGCATCCTACTATCATCGCCACGTGGGGTTCCTGGGGTTGACCTGGGATCAAGGTAAGAATAGACCCCAGCGTCCTCAGACAGCTAGTTGAAAGAGACGACTAACTGGGTCACCTGCGGGGTTCCCGGGTGTGAAAAGGAACAGGATCCCACTCATGGCGTTCCCGGGAGTAAGAAGGAATATGACCCAACTGAAGAACTCGTAGGGTTCTCGGATGTGAAAAAGAATAGTACCCAACGTCGTGAAATGACTAAAATATAGTTGAAAGCGACGTTCAATCATATTCACTCACGCGCTCCTATCACCTTCCTGAAATCTCTGTGGTATTGTACCTGATCAGATGGATATTTACTTTAGTGATATATTTAGTCCTGTTCTGACAGATTTCAGGTAACGAGGGCCCTCCAGCTTAGGGCAGCATGGTTTACCATACCATGTTTGTCTGGCACAGGAGGTACATTAAAGTGCCAAACAAAAACTAGGCTCTCTGACAATCCATTGTGATCACCAGTGTCTGTAGATCCTAATTTTCGAAAAAAAATAAATTGTAGTTTTGGTTAGGTTTTTGTTAGGGTATGTTTGTTTGGGTCATCTGTGACCAATAAGGTTAAGTGCGACGTTAAACTTCAAACAACCAAACAATCAGGTAACGAGGGCTGTACATAATTGAAAATATTTGGACAATATGATTTGCCTCGTGATTTCATGAATAATTGCTAAATTGAAAGTATATCTTGTCAGGAACTATTCATCCGATAGGCGACAATGGGTACAATTGGGGACTTATGTTATTGACTCCGGCAGCATTCAGTTTACAACTAAAGGACGACAACACATTCTCCAAACATTTACTAACCACTGTTAGAAATTTACAAAATGAGACTAATATATTTTTGTCATTTAGAAAGTGATAGAATAGCAGTATTTAGGGGGAGGGGGCGATTTCACTCTCCCATCTATGCTATACTGAGAGAGTGTATTTCTGAAATAATGGGAATACTGCGTCTATAATCTTGTGATTCTATGGTTTAGAAAAAGTACGGAAATCCCAAGCCAGAAGCAAGTGTCATGTGATTTATGAAGATTATTATGAATTATTTATGAATTATTTATTATACGGAGCTCCCGAATCATTGTGTTCTTCATCCAGTATCGTTGTTGTTGCTGCTGATTTATCGGCGACGAATTGACACTGACAATCTGAAGTATGTATTGGCTTCATATCTACCTGGTTACCATCCCCTCCCGGGGTGTGTATGTTTTCATTATTGACAGTTTATTGAAATAAATCTAGACGAAATTCTGGAATCTGTACAAGGCCAAGACAGTCAGAATTTCGTGCAGTTGGTCATGGCGGACGTTCACTGTAAACAAATTGACGACCTTGAGGAAGAATTCCAACGGAAAGCGACCATTGCAAGTCGGCGGTTCTGTAAGTCCTCAGAAAAGGCTAAAGTTTGATGCACAAACGGAAGTTAACGTTATTCTTGGAGCAATAAGTAATCTGAAAGTATCCTTTGATGAGAGAAATGGAATCGCTATAAAAGAAAATAACTGAGAAAGTAGTAGGACAAATGAAATCTGAAATTAATACAGTAAAAAGTGAATTCAATGATAAAGTCCTTAATCTAGACCAACGTATCCAGACGATAGAACAGGCCAGTAGGAGTGATGTTTGTCCCAACTTGGTTTTCACCAATGTTCCAGAGTCAAAATAGAGAGCGCAGAAAGAAAAAGATCCCGAAGAGAGGGTAAACCGGGGGTTATCATAATAAAGTGTGAAACCCCAAAAGATAGAGAAAACATTTTGAAACATAAAGAAGATTTAAAGGAAAGTAGAAATTTCAAAGATGTTTTTACGGGGCTAGTCCCGTAGGGACTAATGGTCCTGTCTTAAAGTGAAGAAAACTTGAGCACCGGCTCTGTGTCTTGCTAACACAGAAAAAGATAGAGTTCTTGCGCGACAAGAAAGAGGTCTGAAACTTCCTTCTTTAGTGTCCAGGTTTCTGTATTTTTAATGTTCGTGTATAGTTTCAGGTCTGATATCAACAAGTTACATTTGCATTTATCTAATTTTATGCGTGTATTTGTTAATTTTCCAGTGGCACTACTTTCCTACTCAAAATATGTCGTCTGCTAAACCACAGATTTTGAGAGGCGCATGTTGAGTGATTGTGTGGGGCTAACTCATTCTCATTAGAAAGCGTGTTCAAACAGTCATTTAGTATTAAATAATACCAGTATAGGTGTAATTCATTTTAGAAAACAATGGGATATTTCGCTTTGCCTGTATTCATTTACATTTTGATGAAATATGTGTGTTGAGTTACAGTTTGGAATTTTCACCATTTAACCTCACCCCTCAAGACCCTCTCCATTATCTTTTTATGGTAAGTTTCTAAAATCCAGTGGTGGTCAAATCATTTACGTAATAATTTCCCTGTATTCATAAATGTTTTTTCCACATGCTGCTTCTGAAATATTCATGGAAAGATCTCTGCATATTACATGCACCCAATGTGTAAAACTATTTTTGTGCAGGAATGGTGACAGAGGAGATAACGAGTGATGTCCCTTGATTGAACAGGAATACAAAATTTTCAGCTATCTCAAAACATATATTTTGAAGTGTTAACGTTGTTACACTCTTCTATCGACTTTTATAATTGTTGCTGGACAACCCAAACTGCTTGGTGGAGATTTGTGAGACTTTGTTTTTCCGAGTTTGCGACAAAAACTTGAAAAGTTGACAGAACATAAAATAGGTAACGGAAACTGGACACTCATTAACATGGCGGCAGTAGGGACTGCCTTGCACGTTCTTATGATCATGTTGAGGTTTTACTCGACCCTAATGAATGCCTCTTCTATGGAAGAGCCCAGAATATGTTTTAAATACAAACTAGATCCTGGTGGGGAATGTATAACAAATCATCACTCTGGAAAACTCAACTGTGGCACTATGTTGGTGTGGCCTGTGGTTTAGGCGAGTAACAACAACAGCACCGGTCATACCAGGACATCATATCGTTGGACTTTGCCTGCGATGCGACCCAATGCCATTGTACATGTCTTTTTGTTATTGTGTCACCAAACTAGCTGGGGACATTGAAGTCAACCCAGGTCCAATTCGGAATCCGTGCAAAGTGTAAGGGAAATGTGTTGCAGCAGGGTCCGAATTAGGAAATTTGTGATGACCTATTTTTTTTCATCGAAAAAAAAATCGCAGTTCAAATCTAACATCACCAGGGCAGGTGGCTGTCCCCTCTGCAGAGTGCGCCATTGACCTTTCGCCAGCGTCGATATAAACATGCAACTTTTTTTATTCCATTCATGCCATTACTGGTGACAATTTTGTTGGATAAATAAAGCTGGGTTCTTATGAATATCTCTGCACCAAAAATATGTCACATTCTAACTAGTAAGTCCCCTCCCTTCCCTTCCCCGTCGTGATATAGCTGAAAAAATGTTGAAAGCGACGTTAAATCCTATTCACTCACTCACTCACTCACTCACAAATGATGCACCCACCAAGAAAAAATCCACCATCATAAGTTTGTGGAGCAGTCGTTATCTACTGCTAATGTTGATTTCCTATGCAATGTTTGCCAGTGAACCACATCGTGAAGGAGAACAATAAGTGCTCTCTTGTCATGGCGCGCTAGTAGTATATAGCCGTGACTACAGCGCGCATTTTACCGTGGGAGATAACTCTGTTTGCACTTTTTTTTATTTTTGACAAATTTCGAGTTATCTCCCTTGATTCGAACATTTGATTGTTTTCACAGAATAAATAAATAAATAAATAAATTAATTAATTAATTAATTTTAATTAATCAATCAATAAATTAATTAATAAATAAATAAATAAATAAATAAATTATTTTACTCGTCTCGTCATGTAGAACATTATGGGAAGTGTTGCGGAGCGAATCGGTGAAATTTTTGAAAAAAGTCACCGAGGTCTGTATATAGCTCCAAGGGAGACAACTCGTGTGTGGACTATGACAGCCACTCGTGGAAGTGTTCGGCAATCTGTAGGGACCGCTAGTGGACCGATTGGGTCGAGTGAGGTATCAAAGTGAAGCATTCGTGAGGGGACATCTCATGGGCTGGGTGTGGGGTTGAACTATCGTCATTCTGCGCATGCGCGGTGGCCCAAGGGTATGAAAATAGACGTTTTGGAGCTAGGGGAGCTACTAATGGTCCAATGGGGTCGAGTGAGGCATCAAAGTGAAGCATTCGTGAGTGGCATCTGATGGGCTGGGTGCGGGGTTGAAATATCGGCATTCTGCGCATGCGCGGTGGCCCAAGGGTATGAAAATAGCCGTTTTGGGATGTAGGGGAGCCCCTAATGGTCCAATGGGGTCGAGAGAGGTATCAAAGTGAAGCATTCGTGAAGGGGCATCTGATGGGCTGGGTGTGGGGTTGAACTATCGGCATTCTGCGCATGCGCGGTGGCCCAAGGGTATGAAAATAGCCGTGTTGGAGCTAGGGGAGCCACTAATGGTCCGATGGGGTCGAGGGAGGTATCAAAGTGAAGCTTATGTGAGGGGGCATCTAAGGGGCTGGGTGTGGGGTTGAAATATCGACATTCTGCGCATGCGCGGTGGCCAAAGGGTATGAAAATAGACGTTTTGGAGCTAGGGGAGCCACTAATGGTCCAATGGGGTCGAGTGAGGTATCAAAGTGAAGCATTCGTGAAGGGGCATCTGACGGGCTGGGTGTGGGGTTGAAATATCGGCATTCTGCGCATGCGCGGTGGCCAAAGGGTATGGAAATAGACGTTTTGGAGCTAGGGGAGCCACTAATGGACCGATTGGGTCGAGTGAGGTATCAAAGTGAAGCATTCGTGAAGGGGCATCTGATGGACTGCGTGTGCGGTAGGAATATCATTCTGCGCATGCGCAGACGCAATGCGGAGCTCTCGTCCAATCAGAAGCGAGTATTTCAAATCCGTCACAGAGCTCTCAGCCAATCAGAAGCGAGTATTTTGACCCGGTGCATTATGGGCCATATCCAAGATGGCGGCACGTATGTTCAAGATGGCGGCACATCGGGTGTCGAAAACTGGCCATTTCTTCGGGATGTGGTCACCTAGTGTCGAAAACTGGACCTTGTATGGGTCCTGCTAGACGTTTTGGAGCTAGGGGAGCCCTAATGGGCCGATGGAGTTGTATGAGGTATCAAAGTGAAGTATATTTCAAGCATGGGTGGGTGCATGTAAAATTTTTCCTGAAAAAATACGGAACACGGACTTTATCCTAAATTACGTGAAAATGCCTATATAGGGTATGGGGGGTATAGGGCCATCCTGGGAAACCTACTTCTCAACATTTGCGGTATAGGTTGTGGGGTCTCGTTTTCTTAGTCTCGTCAAGACAAACATGATAGGAAGTGTCCCGCAGCGAATCGGTGAAATTTTTGAAAAAGTACGATATAGCCCCATATAGTCCCATACTGGGGGTATAGGATCAATGTTTGTCCCACTGGGAAACGTACTTCTATACATTTGCGGTAGGGTTGTTTGGATTTGTTTTCCACGTCTCGTCATTTAGAACATGATAGGAAGTGTCGCGGAGCGAAACGGTGAAATTTTTCGAAAAAGTCACCGAGGCCTGGGTAGGCCCATAGGCCTATACTGCATGGCTATGGGTGTATAGGCCCATACGGGGTGGACGTGTTGGGGTCTAGGTGAGTCCCTAATGATCCGATGGGTCGAGTGAGGTCTTATTTTGAAGCTCTCGTGGAGGAGCACTTGACTACACTAATGGTTCGTCCGTGTTCAATAGTCTGCGCATGCGCAGCCTGGCCGTAGTATAGAAAGCAGGCATTTTGGGGGATATGTGGGTGTGTGTTTGGGGGTAGAGATGGGCTATTCACGGTTCGAATGGGTCGTGTGAGGTATCAATGTGAAGCTTGTGTGGGGTAGAGTCAGAATGGCGTGTTTTGAAGTGCAAGTCGCGTCAATCTGCGCATGCGCAGCCTGGCCGTAGTAGAGAAAACAGGCATTTTGGGGGGTATGTGGAAAGGATCCCATCATCAGAATCTGTCCGTCATCTATTTGGCCCAGAATCTCTTTCCTCAAGGGAAGGCGTCCAGAGATATTGCCTTGAACTACCAATACTTTGTGTTGTTCTCCAATCTTGGTCCGAATGCGTCGTATGAGGTGTCATATTGTAGCAACGCCCGCCAACGCCAACCTTAACGCTTCAACGCCCTGGTGAAATAGCTCAGAAGTTCTGATTTTCTAGATATTCCATGGAATTGACACCAATTCATCGAAATGGAGTGACGCCCGTCAACGCCCGTCGTTACGCCTTAACGCTCTTACATAACGCCTTGACGCCATGATATAGACCGGAGAGAGAACAACAACAACAACAAGGATGACAGATGAGAGAACAACAACAACAAGAAGTTTTTTCATATAGTTTATTTTCCCCAATGTCACATCATACCCACGCTGGGGGAGCCGCGTTGGGTATGTTTACAACTCAAAAAGACTCTTGCCCAATCATAGGCCACCATTTGCATGTTTCATATTCGTTCCTGGCCGTTAGATGTATTCTTGTCCAATCAGAAGTCGCCATTTCAGCAAGTTCCATCTTCGGCCGTGTTCGCTCTGAACCGTTTATTCTAATCATCGTCGGACAGGCCTGGATATTCTTCGGGCAGCATGTCCTGAAACAGTTGTTTGCGCATTCTGATCGCATTTTCCAGGGCCTCGGTGGGTGGTAGTCCCACAGCCTCTTCCAAGTGACGCTTGGTCTTCATGATGGACCTGCGCGTGTGGTCGCCTTTCATTTCAAACGGTAGTAAGGTATACTGTTTATAGATCGCCATGGCTGTTTTCCTGATGCGGGGGCGCATTTGGGTGTACGTCTGTTGTAAATTATCCTCTCCGGCGTCCTCGATCGCTGCAGCGTACGTATTGATAGCTGCTGTCACAATACGATCCCAGAAGGTAGGTTCTGCCTCACTTTCCACGGACGTAGGCTGACTATCTGAGGTCAAGCTATCCGTATCACTAGATAGACTCTCAGCAATGTCTGTTTCGGTATCAGTCGATACACTCTCAGCAGTCTCTGTATCAGCATCCGCTTCAACGGACTCCTCGGAGTCTTCAACCGATTGGAGGCATGCCCGCTTCATCTGTGACGTCATTGGTGACATCATTGGTACGAGTAGTAGCGAAAGTGGTCATTTTGGGGCAGTGAAGGAAGGTATTTGGGGTAGAGAGGGACCATCCTTGGTCCGAATGGGTCGTGCGAGGTGCCATTTTGTAGCGCTTAGGGTGTAGATCCCGATTTAAGGGATGTTCGCGTCATCTGTGACGTCATTAGTGACGTCATCAGTACGAGTATTAGCAAAAGTGGACATTTTGGGGCAGTGCAGGTAGGTATTTGGGGTAGAGAGGGACCATCCTTGGTCCGAATGCGTCGCGTGAGGTGTCATCTTGTAGCTCTCGGGATGTAGATCCCGATTTAAGGGATTTTCGCGTCATCTGTGACGTCATCGGTGACGTCATCAGGACGAGTAGTAGCGAAAGTGGACATTTTGGGGCTATGTGGGTGTATGTTTGGGGTAGAGAGGGACCATCCTTGGTCCGAATGCGTCGTGGGAGGTGTCATTTTGTAGCGCTTAGGGTGTAGAACCCGAGTTGAGGGATGTTCGCTTCATTTGTGACGTCATCAGTGACATCATCAGTACGAGTAGTAGCGAAAGTGGGCATTTTGGGGCTATGTGGGTGTATGTTTGGGGTAGAGAGGGACCATCCTTGGTCCGAATGCGTCGTGGGAGGTGTCATTTTGTAGCGCTTAGGGTGTGGATCCGGAGTTGAGGGATGTCTGCGTCATCTGTGACGTCATCAGTGACGTCATCATTACGAGTAGTAGCGAAAGTGGGCATTTTGGGGCAGTGAAGGATGGATTAGTAGTATGAAAGCGCATGTCGAGCCCCATTGACCTTGCGGCGCAATGCGCAATGAGTATGCATGTGTGTGTGTATGCGTCTGTGTGTGTGTGTCTGTATGCGTCTGCATGTACGTGTATGTGTGTGTGTATGTTCGTGTGTGTCTGTGTGCATGTGTGCGTACGTGTGTGCGTGTGTGTACGCGTGTGTGTGTGTATACGTCTGTATGCGTGTGTTTATGCGTGTGTGTGTGTGTGTGTGTGTGTATGCGTTTGTGTGTCTGTGTGCGTATGTGCATGAGCCGAGTTCTAAGAGCCCCGGAGAGAGAACAACAACAGCAACAAGGATGACACATGAGAGAGGACCAATACATATGGACACATGTTCATTCCTATGTTTAAAGACTCTACCACCACCACCACCAACTCCACCAACACCACCGCCGCACACCACCACCAATGCCACCAACGCCACCATCAACGCCACCAACGCCACCACCAACGCCACCAACGCCACCACCCGGCGGCGGTGGTGTTGGTGGAGTTGGTGGTGGTGGTGGTAGAGTCTTTAAATATAGGAATGAACATGTGTCCATATGTATTGGTCCTCTCTCATGTGTCATCCTTGTTGTTGTTGTTGTTCTCTCTCCGGGGCTCTTAGAACTCGGCTCATGCACACACGCACACAGACACACAGACGCACACACACACACACATGCATCAGACGCATACACACACACACACACGCATAAACACACGCATACAGACGTATACACACACACACACGCGCACACACACACACACACGTACGCACAGACACACACGAACATACACACACACACATACACGTACACACACGCACGTACACACACGCACACACACACACACACAGACGCATACACACACACACACACAGACACATACACACACACATGCGTACTCATTGCGCATTGCGCCGCAAGGTCAATGGGGCTCGACATGCGCTTTCATACTACTAATCCATCCTTCACTGCCCCAAAATGCCCACTTTCGCTACTACTCGTAATGATGACGTCACAAATGACGCGGACATCCCTCAACTCGGGATCTACACCCTAAGCGCTACAAAATGACACCTCCCACGACGCATTCGGACCAAGGATGGTCCCTCTCTACCCCAAACATACACTCACATAGCCCCAAAATGCCCACTTTCGCTACTACTCGTACTGATGATGCCACTGATGACGTCATAAATGAAGCGAACATCCCTCAACTCGGGATCTACACCCTAAGCGCTACAAAATGACACCTCCCACGACGCATTCGGACCAAGGATGGTCCCTCTCTACCTCAAACATACACCCACATAGCCCCAAAATGTCCACTTTCGCTACTACTCGTATTGATGACGTCACAGATGACGCGAACATCCCTTAAATCGGGATCTACATCCCGAGAGCTACAAGATGACACCTCACGCGACGCATTCGGACCAAGGATGGTCTCTCTCTACCCCAAATACTTACCTGCACTGCCACAAAATGTCCACTTTTGCTACTACTCGTACTGATGACGTCACTAATGACGTCACAGATGACGCGAACATCCCTTAAATCGGGATCTACACCCTAAGCGCTACAAAATGGCACCTCACACGACCCATTCGGACCAAGGATGGTCCCTCTCTACCCAAAATACCTTCCTTCACTGCCCCAAAATGACCACTTTCGCTACTACTCGTACCAATGATGTCACCAATGACGTCACAGATGAAGCGGGCATGCCTCCAATCGGTTGAAGACTTCGAGGAGTCCGTTGAAGCGGATGCGGATACAGAGACTGCTGAGAGTGTATCGACTGATACCGAAACAGAGATTGCTGAGAGTCTATCTAGTGATACGGATAGCTTGACCTCAGATAGTCAGCCTACGTCCGTGGAAAGTGAGGCAGAACCTACCTTCTGGGATCGTATTGTGACAGCAGCTATCAAAACGTGCGCTGCAGCGATCGAGGACGCCGGAGGGGATAATTTACAACAGACGTACACCCAAATGCGCCCCCGCATCAGGAAAACAGCCATGGCGATCTATGAACAGTATACCTTACTACCGTTTGAAATGAAAGGCGACCACACGCGGTCCATCATGAAGACCAAGCGTCACTTGGAAGAGGCTATGGGGCTACCACCCACCGAGGCCCTGGAAATGCGATCAGAATGCGCAAACAACTGTTTCAGGACATGCTGCCCGAAGAATATCCAGGCCTGTCCGACGATGATTAGAATAAACGGTTCAGAGCGAACATGGCCGAAGATGGAACTTGCAGAAATGGCGACTTCTGATTGGACAAGAATACATCTAACGGCCAGGAACGAATATGAAACATGCAAATGGTGGCCTATGATTGGGCAAGAGTCTTTTTGAGTTGTAAACATACCCAACGCGGCTCCCCCAGCGTGGGTATGATGTGACATTGGGGAAAATAAACTATATGAAAAAAACTTCTTGTTGTTGTTGTTCTCTCATCTGTCATCCTTGTTGTTGTTGTTGTTCTCTCTCCGGTCTATATCATGGCGTCAAGGCGTTATCTAAGAGCGTTAAGGCGTTGACGGGCGTCACTCCATTTCGATGAATTGGTGTCAATTCCATGGAATATCTAGAAAATCAGAACTTCTGAGCTATTTCACCAGGGCGTTGAAGCGCTAAGCTTGGCGTTGGCGGGCGTTGCTACAATATGACACCTCATACGACGCATTCGGACCAAGATTGGAGAACAACACAAAGTATTGGTAGTTCAAGGCAATATCTCTGGACGCCTTCCCTTGAGGAAAGAGATTCTGGGTCAAATAGATGACGGACAGATTCTGATGATGGGATCCTTTCCACATACCCCCAAAAATGCTTGTTTTCTCTACTACGGCCAGGCTGCGTATGCGCAGATTGACGCGACTTGCACTTAAAAACACGCCATTCTGACTCTACCCCACACAAGCTTCACATTGATACCTCACACGACCCATTCGAACCGTGAATAGCCCATCTCTACCCCCAAACACACACCCACATATCCCCCCAAAATGCCTGCTTTCTATAATACGGCCAGGCTGCGCATGCGCAGACTATTGAACACGGACGAACCATTAGTGTAGTCAAGTGCTCCTCCACGAGAGCTTCAAAATAGGACCTCACTCGACCCCATCGGATCATTAGGGACTCACCTAGACCCCAACACGTCCACCCCGTATGGGCCTATACACCCATAGCCATGCAGTATAGGCCTATTGGCCTACCCAGGCCTCGGTGACTTTTTCCAAAAATTTCACCGTTTCGCTCTGCGACACTTCCTATCATGTTCTAAATGACGAGACGTGAAAAACAAATCCAAACAACCCTACCGCAAATGTATAGAAGTACGTTTCCCAGGGGGACAAACATTGATCCTATACCCCCAGTATGGGACTATATGGTGCTATATCGTACTTTTTCAAAAAATTCACCGATTCGCTGCGGGACACTTCCTATCATGTTTGTCTTGATGAGACTAAGAAAACGAGACCCCACAACCTATACCGCAAATGTCGAGAAGTAGGTTTCCCAGGATGGTCCTATACCCCCCATACCCCATATAGGCATTTTCACGTAATTTAGGATAAAGTCCGTGTTCCGTATTTTTTCAGGAAAAATTTTACATGCACCCACCCATGCTTGAAATATACTTCACTTTGATACCTCATACAACTCCATCGGCCCATTAGGGGCTCCCCTAGCTCCAAAACGTCTAGCAGGACCCATACAAGGTCCAGTTTTCGACACTAGGTGACCACATCCCGATGAAATGGCCAGTTTTCGACACCCGATGTGCCGCCATCTTGAACATACGTGCCGCCATCTTGGATATGGCCCATAGTGCACCGGGTCAAAATACTCGCTTCTGATTGGCTGAGAGCTCTGTGACGGATTTGAAATACTCGCTTCTGATTGGACGAGAGCTCCGCATTGCGCCTGCGCATGCGCAGAATGATATTCCTACCGCACACCCAACCCATCAGATGCCCCTTCACGAATGCTTCACATGGATACCTCACTCGACCCCATTGGACCATTAGTAGCTCCCCTAGCTCCAAAACGTCTATTTTCATACCCTTGGGCCACCGCGCATGCGCAGAATGCCGATAGTTCAACCCCACACCCAGCCCGTCAGATGCCCCCTCACGTAGGCTTCACTTTGATACCTCACTCGACCCCATTGGACCATTAGTGGCTCCCCTACATCCCAAAACGTCTATTTCCATACCCTTGGGCCACCGCGCATGCGCAGAATGCCGATAGTTCAACCCCACACCCAGCCCATCAGATGCCCCTTCACGAATGCTTCACATTGATACCTCACTCGACCCCATTGGACCATTAGTAGCTCCCCTAGCTCCAAAACGTCTATTTTCATACCCTTGGGCCACCGCGCATGCGCAGAATGCCGATATTTCAACCCCGCTCCCAGCCGATCAGATGCCCCTTCACGAATGCTTCACTTTGATACCTCACTCGGCCCCATTGGACCATCAGTAGCTCCCCTAGCTCCAAAACGTCTATTTGCATACCCTTTGGCCACCGCGCATGCGCAGAATGCCGATATTTCAACCCCGCACCCAGCCCATCAGATGCCCCCTCACGAATGCTTCACTTTGATACCTCACTCGACCCCACTGGACCATTAGTAGCTCCCCTAGCTCCAAAACGTCTATTTTCATACCCTTGGGACACCGCGCATGCGCAGAATGCCGATAGTTCAACCCCACACCCAGCCCATGAGATGTCCCCTCACGAATGCTTCACTTTGATACCTCACTCGACCCAATCGGTCCACTAGCGGTCCCTACAGATTGCCGAACACTTCCACGAGTGGCTGTCATAGTCCAGACACGAGTTGTCTCCCTTGGAGCTATATACAGACCTCGGTGACTTTTTTCAAAAATTTCACCGATTCGCTCCGCAACACTTCCCATAATGTTCTACATGACGAGACGAGTAAAATAAATCCGAACAACCATACCGCAAATGTATAGAAGTAAGTTTCCCATTAGATTCAACATTGACCAGTGCACCAGTATGTGCCGAAGATTTATATATTGATATTTTTAACGTTGGAATATACGATAGGACTCGTGGAGTAGTGGATAACGGGTCTGCCTCTGGATAAAGAGGACCCGGGTTCGAGTCCCGGGTTCGTTGTATAGAGTTTCACTCTTGTTTTTATTATTGATTTATTTATTCATTTATTAATTAATTAATTATTTATTGATTGATTAATTAAAATTAATTAATTAAAATTAATTAATTTATTTATTTATTTATTTATTCTGTGAAAACAATCAAATGTTCGAATCAAGGGAGATAACCCGAAATTTGTCAAAAATCAAAAAAGTGCAAACAGAGTTATCTCCCCCGGCAAAATGCGCGCTGTAATCACGGCTATATACTACTCGCGCTGTTCAGTGTGGTCAGAAATTGCTCCACAACAAATGTTTACGGTAAGGAAACTGAATTTCACCAATTCTGACAAACAGTCGGAAAATCAACTCGTCGGAAAATACTATGTTTAGCAAATATCTGAATTGCTTCATGGAAATCCAAGCATTTGAAATGGTCGATAGGTTTTTCAATGGTGTAAATACGGATGTCGTCTGCTTCATTTGGTCGAGAGAAATGTGTGAAACTACAAATTGTATGGCTCTTCGCCATGGGACTGAACATCAAAGAGTTAGTGGAATTATTCCAACAGCCTATTTAACATTTAACTAGCCCCGTTTCAGTGCCTAAGGCTCTAGTTATTTCACAAGAATGGTCGGTGTTGGAAAGGCGTAATATATCGAACCTGGGAACGAGTTTGAGTAAAGTGGGGAGGAACCAATTAACGCTGAAGGGTGACCGGGTGGTGGAATGTGACGCAATTTACCGCGATGGCAACAATCGCACCGGTTAAAGATATGCTAATAAAATACCAGCGAACCATGACTGCTCGCCAAACAGACGAAATATTGATGACAGCAAAAAGTGTTGCCTGTTTGATGCGATAAAATATGTCGTTCATAAAAATGTTAAAAATGGCAGATCCAAGAATTGATCCCTTTCTTGATTTCGCTCCAGTTGCTTTGTATAGACGAAATTTTCACACATTGCCTCCTGTCTGTTAAATAGTTAGCAATCAATTCTGTTGCGTCTTGCGATCAACCGTAGGCTTTCATCTTAGCGACTATGATGGAGTGTGGCAAGCAGTCAAAAGCTTTGGACAAGTCTACCAGCAGTAATCCGACAGTTTCGTATTTCTCCACCGCACTCCTCCAGGATTCACATAAACTTAAAAGAACATGCTGGCAGCTAAAATATAACCCGGTCGAAATACTGAAAGCAGTGGGTTAAAAACAGGGTCTGTAAAAATCTTCAGTTGTTGGTTTAAAAGTTTCTCTATGATTTTGAGGAGCTGGTGAGAATGCTGACAGGTCGATAGTTTTACCTTCTCCAGTGGGTGTCTTTTTTGAAGATAGGTGAAACGATTGCGTCGATGTTGGTGTCCATGCACTTATTAAAAATAGCACAGAAGGATGGGACAACAATATCACTTGCCATTTTAATATATCCTGGAATGTTGTCACCTCCAGTAGCTTTATTTATGTTGATGTCCTCCAGGACAAACTTAGTTTCAGCAATGGTGGCATGCCTGAAGGCGAAAGAGCTATCTGGCTGTGACGAGTTGGCACTTATATCACAAATGCTAGGGTGGTTCTCATGGTATTCAAAGCGTGCCCCCCCCCCCCCCAGATGAACACCGGAGGGGGAGGGGGGGGCACAAGTATGTTTGAGCCCGCCCCCCGCCCCGCCCCCCCCGATTTTGTACAGTTTTATGATAATAACTTTAAATCAGATATTAGTACTTCTGTTTTATTACTACGGCCCGTACGTTTGCAACATGCCAGAAATGGGTCAATCTTGAGTACGGGTCATGCGAGTTCGATATACCGGAAAATTCATTCTTTATTTCTATACATGACTACATACAGAAAATGTTAAAACTAAGATAAAATATTACAATTACATAATAACAGTTATATTGTGACATGACATAATCACCACAATCAGGAAAGCCAGTTCATTCCAATTTATAAATTAGGTGGCGGTTGAAGCGGTCCTAATGGCAGGAGATACTGCGAGCTGTGATGATTTCTCCAGAAGCATTTCGCATATAAACAGCCCTATTGTTGGGGAAAGGTGAGTGGGTGGGTTAATCAGGAAATATAATTTTTCGAGGTCAGTTAGTTGCCCGAATAGGTGACAGGATTTGTTGATGATGTTATATAGAATGTTTCGAAGTTTTTAGCCGTCGTGCAACGACGTGCTATTGGGACCGTCTTCACAAAAACCGTTCATTGGCCAATCAGCACAGCCCCTAGTGGCGCTGGCGCTTGACTACCCGGCCAAGGTGTCAGTCCGACAAAATAGTTCTGTGTTGTTTTTGATAAAAATGGACTACTGCAGTCTTTCATTCTATCCTCTTCTGGCAGACAGGAATTACGGTCCTGGAGCATCGCTTGAGATTGTATCCTTCGAATGTTGTTTCTTTGGTCCGAGGAATACTTTGCAATCGTTGATACAAGTCAGAAAAAGAGAAAAGTCGGAAAATAGTACCTTAGGGTCAATCTCCACAACACTTCCAATCGTGTTAAAACAAGACTCAAAATGTCAGACTGCGACATTAGACTGGTTCCCTCCCTTGTTTTTCCATACAGATAGGAATACACAAGGAGGCAACCAGTCGATACGACTGCATCAGAGATGAAGATGATTGTGCTTTCATGCGAGGAGAATGATTTCCTCAGACGTCATTTTCTTCCACAACAACAATTTTTGTCTCACTTTGTTTTGTTTTACCTTGATTTGCTGTAGTTATATTTTATGACATATGCCATAATTTGTCATAGTCGAAGACCACGATTCGATCGCTTGAACGTCAGGAATTTAGCCTCGACCGAAGTTACAATAACAACACAACAGTGGTAACCGATAACGGAGAACAACAACAACAAACACCACATTTGCATGCCGCTTGACCAGACGTTTTTGATCCATTACTTGGAGCTGATTATTTTTTATTTTAACTTGGAGACATCTTGGAGATTGAAATAAAAGTGACTTGGTGTGACATCTTGGAGATTGAAACTCATTATTGAAATCTTGGAGACGATCATTGGAAATTGATTTGCTGACTTGAAAATATTTTTTTAATTGATGATACTATGGCCCGATACTGTTCACTATAGTAGAGGGATTCTCACCAGATATTGATTTGTTGATAGTCTAATTATCCTGATAAACACCTATTTAACTTCCGTAAAAGTCCGCCATAGTCTTCAGCTGAGATATTTTGCCTCAAAACTCAAAGATTCAAAGCTGACAGAGGCAAAATAAGTTTTGGATTGTCAAATATAGTGGGGACTTCCGCTCCTGTAGTTAACCACATTCTGTTAAAGAAAGCAATAAACAATTTTATATCAGAAAGCTGAAAATGAAAAAAATTGAGACATTTCACCTATTTCTTCACTTTATTTTTCTGTATTTTCCTCCAGTCTGCAGATTTTTCCAATGGTTACTGTGTTAAGCCAACAACATTTAGATCAAGATACACTGGCGCAACTGGTCAAATCGGTTGGCAATACAGAGACCTATAACACTATGCATATACTCGTTTAATTCTTAGACCATACCATGGTCGGTCACCATCAGTCATAATTTCTGCAGGCTATCATCAGGGAAGTGATTGAGTCTCAGCGAATTCCAGAGGACGTCAGTGTCTTTGTAATTGTTTTTTTTCTCTGCCTGAGGGCATTCATGCCATCCGAAACACATGGACGAAAGCCCACTTGAACACAATTTTGCACTGTGGTGATGAATTGTATAGGTTTGTTCTTTTCTCTGGTACAAGGCATCCACCATACCTTCTTCCAAGTGATGTTTCTCACAATCTGATTAAAACTCAGACTTAATAACCGCTCCTCTATCGGACATGTCGCTAATTAAGATCTGGGACAGTCTGTATCTTAAATCTGTCGCGCATGTCAGATTGGCGACCAATCATACTCCAACTTCAACGGGTGAATAGGTGCCTATTCGATTATTTCTGTAGTGAAGGAGGCGCAGAAAATTCCAACCCAGGCAGCTGACGAAGTTCTTGCTCTCCAGGAGCAATCACCGATGATTAATATTTGCTCGGATAGGCACCTATTCGCCCGTTGAAGTTGGACTGTGATTGGTCGCCAATCTGACATGCGCGACAGATTTAAGATACATACTGTCTCAGATCTTAATTAGCGACATGTCCGATAGAGGAGCGGTTATTAAGTCTGAGTTTTAATCAGATTGTGTTTCTCAATATTTCAACAATAATTCCAGACATGCTCGTACTAGATGAGACAGTTGCTCCTCCGGATACCTTGACCATCTGAATAGTGCCCCGATTCAAGTCGGGTACAGTCTTCAGTATCTCTTAATTTGACGTTAGCTTGCCATCTTTTGCTGTGCTTACTTTTACCACAACACAAATTTCTTCAATTTCAAACTATTATCATAACGCATTTGAGCTAGAATTTCACATATTTTCTCATGTCAATACATTAAAACAAAATTGTTTTTAAAACCTTTTACTATTTCGATTTCAACTGCACCACATATAGGCCATAATCTCGCCTTATCGTACCATTTCCTTTCAGAGTAATACGAAAGCCTTTCAAGTTTATTGTGTCTCAACACATCTATAATTTTCAGGGACACTCGCAAAGGATGGAACGAAACTATGGTGTTCTATTTGTGCCAAGTCTCCGTCGCCTTTTAAAAACGCGACGTCGCCTTTTGAAACGCGACGTCGTGTTTCGAAACGCAACGTCGCGTTTTTAAAACACGACGTCGCCTTTTGGAAAACACGACGTCGCCTTTTAAAACACGACGTCGCGTTTCTTTCCTATGTTTTTGCATTGTAAAACTCGCCACAACGGAACTCGACGTCGCGTTTTCAAAAGGCGACGTCGTGTTTCACCCACGTCTTGTTTGGCAATGTTAAAAGATAGGAAAGAAACGCGACGTCGTGTTTTTTAAAAGGCGACGTCGCGTTTTCAAAAGGCGACGTCGCGTTTCAAAACGCGTCGCCTTTTGAAACGCGACGTCGCCTTTCGAAACGCGACGTCGCCTTTTGAAACGCGACGTCGCCTTTTGAAACACGACGTCGCGTTTCAAAAGGCGACGTCGCGTTTCGAAAGGCGACGTCGCGTTTCGAAAGGCGACGTCGCGTTTCAAAAGGCGACGCGTTTTGAAACGCGACGTCGCCTTTTGAAAACGCGACGTCGCCTTTTAAAAAACACGACGTCGCGTTTTAAAACGCGACGTCGCGTTTCTTTCCTATCTTTTAACATTGCCAAACAAGACGTGGGTGAAACACGACGTCGCCTTTTGAAAACGCGACGTCGAGTTCCGTTGTGTCGAGTTTTACAATGCAAAAACATAGGAAAGAAACGCGACGTCGCGTTTTAAAAGGCGACGTCGTGTTTTCCAAAAGGCGACGTCGTGTTTTAAAAACGCGACGCGACGTCGCGTTTCAAAAGGCGACGTCGCGTTTTGAAAAGGCGACGGAAACTTGGCACAAATAGAACATCATACGAAACCCTTAGTGACACCAACTGCATGCAGACCTGGACACAGTCCACAGAACACAACCCATTTTAAAGTCTCCCGGCCGCATTGCACCGGTGGACAAAAACAAACGCTACACGTACACTTTCATCAACATGGCCGCCACAGCGGCAGGTTTTGATCTGAGTTGTTTATTATAGTACTTGTCAGTAATTTACAAGTTCCATTTCACGAAATGCAAAAGTCGTCTTTTCTACTCGGACGCGCTGTGTCTCAGTCTTCCCCAGCTAACCAGTAGACAAACAGGGTTATCTCCCCTTATGCCGATACAGAGCAGTTCGGATAACAACCTGTAACCATCTGGGTCATCTATACACGGTAAGACTGACCCTGGGATCGTGTGCATCCATTTTCAGCCTACTTTCAGCAAATGCAAGAGGGAATTTCCCGAAATAAATACCACGTGACTTTGTCAGCCAATCAGCTAAAGTCTACCGACGTAACCCCAACGTCACCCGCCATTTTCGAGTCATGTGCTATCCTACTTGTTCAAAATTACAGATCTGCAACACCTCTTGCATGATACGAAAGTTATTCATACCTATATCTTTTATAAGCCCAGTTAATATCTGTTTCCGAAGTGGTATCAGTGGAAGTGCTATCAGATTTCTCGAGTCTGTTCTCCGCCGGATGAAGGCCGAAAAGAATACAGTAAAGTATCGGATATCGCTCCGCGATAATGGAGACACACGATTCGCAAGCCGTCTTATGGATGGCGAAGTGTACGCAAACGTGCGGATAATCGCACACTTTTAATCTCCGTCAAAGGTTGCAGGTTGTCCAGTAGACTCAAAAAACGACGGCAATCAGGGCCCTTGACCCTCTCGTTTACTACTCGGGCATACAAACAAAATGATACTCGTCTTCAACGATCTTGTTTATTTTGTCACACCGTTTACAAAATCGTTTGTTCTGGTCTGTTTTTCTATATCTGCCGGTTTCTACCTCGAGCCGATGTGCACAGATCCTAAGTTTAGTTAGTGATTGCCTATAGTTTCAGTTTGTTATATAGTTTAAATAAGAAGATATAGAATATGTTTGCTCTATATGTTTGTAGTGAAGTAATTTTTCGGACTCGCGTAGTTTGTCTTGATAGAATTGTATGGATATAGTTTTCAATTTTACTTTTGGGGGTATGTGCTTTTTAGTGAGATGCAGTGGCAAGCCCTCAGCACTGATATTATTTTTCTGCATCATGAATGATGAATATCTATGCCATCCAATTCCATCGTTTTCTAATGCTTTGCTATAGAGGACTGCATCTTGAAGAATATGCCGATATTGTTTTCAAGATGCAGCATGTAGTTCAATATGCTTGCATGGATATCTATTATAAGTGGGAATCATCCAAGTTTCCGTTCGCAGGCAATATTCACAGTATTTTTTCCAACTTGAATATTTAGTTTGCAACATTTTGTGTACCAGTGCACCAAATGATCTAAGATGTAAGGTCAGCACTTCGGTTCTACGCATCGTTTTCAAACCTATCTTTGTACATTCCCAAAATTAACATCATGTCGAAGAGACCACAGCGTGATATCCTTTATTTCTTTCGAAGCAAAACGTAAGTAGGATAGTTGTTTATTTGATGGAAATGAAGATGGAGTTATATTAATCAAATATCCGGATTACGTGCAGAAGATTTCTTTGTGTGTGTTAGCAGTTTTTTTTTTAAATTATTTAAATTTAGTCAGAGTTATCTTCCGACGCCACTGGTACTCCCTGACCTACTCCGAAAACTTTGGTCCGAACGTTGTCTGAGATAGTTGTTATTGCACTGGGGCCAATCATACACGTTACGCTCAAGATGGGGGGGGGGGGGTAAAATTGAGAGGTGCCTTATAGGCCTATATATGACGTGCGTTGGGTGACGTGCACTGGTGAAAGTTCAAAGGAAAGGAGAAACTAAAGAATAATCTAAAATGACAACAACAAAAAAACGTCCCACCACGCACAGCATAATTTCAGGTTTACTTTACCAACGAACCATTTTTACCACCCCCATTGTATACACAATGGCCACTCCCATTTACGCCACACCACGCGATTTGTCCAGGAGACGAGCACGCTAGTCATGCTATTCCCAATTCGATTCAGCCACGCACAAAAACAACACAATAAAAAGCTGGCGTTTCAGCGCCTGAAGATGGTAGTTTATGGAGACATCAACCATTACTGATAACTATTAGTACGTCAAGGAAGGCAGGTCAGTGAAAATTTGGTCATGATCGTCATTTTTATCGCCGCTGAGTGAGTCCGAATTATTATTATTATTTTTTTTTTTTTTTTTTATTTCAGGAAACCATACAACAATCTTCACCTAGCTACCCTGCTTTGTGCAGGGGTTATATCATGAGAGGCAAAAGGCACATTATTTGGTCTACTACCTGACCCTGGCCCAGTAATCGATTCGCATACGTCCGTTTGAAGGACCGACAATGCCCAGCAGGATGGTACCATAGATGCCGGCGAAATAAACGCAGCAAGAATTCCCATGCACTCAGAAACATTCAGCCTCTATTATTAGTAAATCAGAGTGGGTTATTCCAACGAAACTCGGATGTGCACCCATAGTAAAGCTCAGTAAAATATAATACAGATGTATACATTCCAGCTTGGAATAACGTACGAATCACAAAACCCTAGCGAGGCGTTTCCCTGATCCCGGTTCGCTTCCGGGACCTGGTTAAGTATTTCACAGTTAAAAAGTATTAGCAGCGCGCGACTACTCTAACTTGTTCGATGTCCGTTTCCAGTCTCTCCGAATTTCCGTAAATCTTTGTGAATTTGAAGGTTCATTGGAGTCTTATGGTGGGCTAAGCGTGCCATTGTTTTGTGGTGAAATATAATTAAATAATTATTCAGGTTAGTATTCCGGTACCGATATAATTATCCTACAGGACTGACTATTGTTGTTCGGCATGTAGCTAAGATTCATACACTGGAAAAAGTAAGATCCATTTTTGAGCCAAAAAAAAGTTTGTTGAGCCAAAAACAAGCCCAACAAAACTGTGTCTGTCATATGGAAACGACATTGAGCCCGGCACAAAAAACTTGCGATTGTCCGCGCACGGCGCGCCCATGGCTCAACTCACGGTTTTCCCTAAAAACTGTCGGTCTCATTTTATGCTTAATTCTGGGTATCTGACGAGTGACATCTTCGCCGATTTATGTGGATCATTGCTGGATCAACATACTCCTCGATGAGTTAAAATTGAGCCGATGAATGGCCAGATGTGGCTCAATGGTACACTCTCCCCTGGTTGAAAATTGGATCACCAGTGGCTCATTTCAAATTTTCATGTTAGAATGTTGCAAAGAGTAACAATGTATCTTTATTTCTGGATCATAGATCCAAAAATCTGTATTGCTGGATCATTGATCCAATAATGATGAATCAGTGATCCAGCAATGACAGAACACTGCATGCTGACCCACAGGGTCAATGCGTGTCCCAGATTTGTCTCACCATTGGATCAAAAGATCAGTGAAGTTGGACGATAGAATTAAGAAATCTGTGGGTCTTTATGTGGATGCACACATCCATTTCCCGTGAAGGTGTCCGTTGTCTAATGCTCTTGAGAATTTAATAACTAGAATATAAATTATCAGTGATTATCATTTCAGTTGAAAAGAGGTTCAACAATTCAGAAAATATCTTTCTAAGATACTGCTTTCAAGGGTATTTTGAATGTTTACATGTATATTTTATTTAGATAGAAAGTCAAAATTCCTACATGGATCAATGAACCATGACTATTGAGCGAGGAAAGAAAGTGGTCTCCCTTTATCATCATAATGTATTCCTCCAGTCTATGTTTATTGGTGCTGTGTTTCATGGAAAGTAAAGGGGAGTGGGTGGCATTTTTGTTTAAATCCCGCTATGGAGGGAGATGTACACAGAATTCTTGGTACCGGTACCATACATTTACCGGCATCCAGCTATCGTGATGATTGTTTGTAATTATTAGGCTATGAGAAAAAACAATATCAATACAATATTGACTGTCATGGCTGCAGCATTGCAGGAGACATCCACTTTTAGCATTCAATCCAGGGCACACGGTTTTACTTCCCGAACCAAAGAGATCCATAAACACACACAAATTTCATGATCAGTTTTCAAATTTCAAGTTAATTGATTGAAAACTTGAGAATTCAGAACTTAATAATATGTATCTTATGAGAAAAAATAATACTGGCTATATTATCACATAGAATTATAACCTTCCTACATAAAATGAAATAACTTTACTGTTCAAACTGAATTGTACATGTACATGTGGTTTATTGTTATAAGTATTATTATTCTTGTTTGTGAGAAATGTATAGTTATAAATATTTCTTCTGGATATAATTGCAAATTCAGTCGAATATCAATGCATTATGACATAAGATTAAGTTTTCCTCGGTTCATGAACATGTAAATTGACAGTAAGTTAATTACATTTTCAGACATAGTTTCATGAAAATTCAATATTTTGTTATGTTATTAATTTATTTAGGTATTGAACTAAATTCGCAGTTTGCTTCATGGAGTCGCCGACTGTTCATGGTAGAAATGAGATCTTGACTAGAACCACAGATAAATCAAATGTATTTCTCTATTCCTCTATTAATCAGTCAATTATCATTTGATTAGAAACACATTCAGTACAATTACACAGTGATGCAAGGGACAAAACTCTGCATGTCAAAGTACAGGAAATCCGCCTTAGCTAACAAACTAAAATTATCGCTTATATAACTCATTGCGATCAAGATTTAATATGACATTCCGAAATGTTAATTTAACCATAAATGTTCTCAGAATATAAAAATAGATTTTATTCGCTTAATTGATCAGAAATGAATGCCACAAATAACAAATGCCATTCTTACGTTAATACAACAACAACACTACACCAAAGCGTTGAGTACTCAGTAAGTTATTATTTACTCACAATAATCGATTACTCAGTTTCAAAGAAACAATTTTTGTGTCGTAAACCATATTGAACCGTTTGGATCGATATTCACCTGAAGAGTGGATCTCTGTAGGGTTCAATTTCAATGAAAATGCCAAACTGACCAGAACGTGACATCTGCGTCTGTCACTTTTTTGTAGTGCGCCAAGTCAAAACAGGGGAAGTAACTTTAAGCGACATGTATCATACAGTTCAGTTTATTTGCCTCACTGAGTCGCTGGCATGGTTGAACTGATACAAACAACCGGCCAGCTGCTGGCTCATCGTGACAAACTGCAAAGTTATATCTCAACAATTTTGGCTAATTGAGTCAAAGAAAGTTCCATTCGGACAGCAGTGTATCACTGAGCCAAACTGAATGACTTTTTGGACTCAGTGATTTGAGAATTTATATTCACCGGATCAATGAACCAAATGAATGGTTTGTTTGACTCAGTGAGTCAAGTATGAGAATGTGATTGACTCACGGAGTCAAACAAGCGATTGCATTTGGCTCAGTGATCCAGCGAATATAAATGCTCAACTTCTCTGGATCTCGGTTCATTTCCCCATTGTTTTTAGCTCACCACAAGGTATAACTGTTGGCACACTCCTGGATCATGATACATGAGCCAAGAGGACAGACTTTCGGTTAAGGTGTTGCTCAATATCAAATCATGCTGATCACCTACGGATCAAGTTCAGTTTTTGGTTCGTTCCCGATTCAAAAATGGATCACGCGATCCACTAATCTTTTCCAATTTTTTTCCTGTGTAGCGTCTCCCTTCCCTCGACGCTATGCCGACGACAAATACATTCCCCTGGTGGTAACTCGAACATCTCCATAGGCCAATTATTATTACCTTTGCGCCCTATTGGACCTTCATTAACTTGAGAAAATGGGCCGCCATGAGTAAAAATACAGAAATGATAGACTAAATGGTCCGTCGTCGGTCATATATTAATTACAGACGTTAAAATTATCCCCATGGGGCCTCAAAATCACCTGAAATCGAGGGTCAAGTAGATGGGCATTTCCGTCATAATAGACCCCGTGTATATAGAGATGGCGTATACCATAACATGCAGCAGCATGGGGGGAATGGCCTAACTACACTGTAAAAACGCTGAGTAAACGTTCAACCATAAAGTGGATGTAACTCGGTTGCAACCATAAACTGGTTCAACGTAGCACCAAGCAAATTTCAACGTTGAACTGAAATGAGGTTAAACGTACAACCACGAAAAGGTGTAACATTGAACTGAAAGGTAAAGGTTGAACCAGTTTCTGGTTCAACGTTTAACCATGGAAAACCCTGAACCAAAATTTGGTGTTACCTATAACCAATTACTGGTTCAACGTATAACCAGATTCAGGTTCAATGTTTTCTCAGAAATAGGTTCAACGTACAACCACATCAAGGTTAAACGTACAACCACATCAAGGTTTAACGTTGAACTGAAATGAGGTTAAACGTTCAACCACGAAAAGGTGTAACGTTGAACTGAAAGGTAAACGTTGAACCAGTTTCTGGTTCAACGTTTAACCATGGAAAACCCTGAACCAAAATTTGGTGTTACCTATAACCAATTACTGGTTCAACGTATAACCAGATTCAGGTTCAATGTTTTCTCAGAAATAAGTTCAACGTACAACCACATCAAGGTTAAACGTACAACCACATCAAGGTTTAACGTTCATCCAGATGCAGATTTAAATGAAATCTGCACCGGATTGTTGTGGTGCAAATTGTACATGTATTTGCAGATTTAGTTAAATTCTAAATTCTTGCAAATACATCGGAACCATATGAGCAACCAAGTTACATCCCAGTGTTATTTCTTGCAGTCATCAGTGAAAAGCAGTCATCAGTGAAAAGTATATCAACCTGTAAGAAAGTGAAGGATATTTCAGAACATACATCAACAAATACACACTAATTGAAATAAAATTAATATATTTAAATCATATTCGGATATAATCTAATAACAGATCTGATTTCTAACAATACGAATACCTAGCTTCATCTATATACAAGAGTTCATGTGGTATCGATATCTTTGCATATTTGTATCCCAAATCTGACGCCAGGGGGCGCTGCTTGGGGTGCGGCTATGAGTCGCTGGATGACGAATAAGGAACTGTGAACCGCGGTCTAACTTTATGAATGCTCTAAATAAACACTAGACTGTTTGCAATCAAATGAACAACTAAAGATATGAAAAGCTAATATGTAAACATTGAATTCTACCAATTCATGAATCACAGAAACCACAAGTAACAGGGGTTACAATAATGGGGAAGGGAGTCTGGGGAGGTTTAGTAACATCCAAGATGGTACCACCTACAATAAGTTTGATGCCTCCTTTTCAACTGATGTTAGACTCATAACACTCCTCATCTAAGGAATGAAAACTTCAAGATGCAAAATGATTATCATGATTATTATTAACTTTTTTTTTTAGCTTACTGCTGTATGATGAAATATTACTGTATACATATGGCATAATTGTCTGTTAATATCACTGATCTGAAATATTTGAGTGAGCAAGTTAATTGCATTTTATCACAGTTTAGTTTTGGGACCTACATACACAGTTTATGTGTGTCCAACCTTCCTACACATAGTATAGGTGATCAGACTTCACACAGCGACCTATGTATTCTGAGTACATGTTATATCACTGATTTGAGTGAGCTAGTTAATTGCATTTTATCACAGATTAGTTATGGGACCTACATACATAGTTTATGTGTGTCCAACCTTCCTACACATAGTATAGGTGATCGGACTTCACACAGCGACCTATGTATTCTGAGTACATGTTATATCACTGATTTGAGTGAGCTAGTTAATTGCATTTTATCACAGATTAGTTATGGGACCTACATACATAGTTTATGTGTGTCCAACCTTCCTACACATAGTATAGGTGATCGGACTTCACACAGCGACCTATGTATTCTGAGTACATGTAATATCAATGATTTGAGTGAGCTAGTTAATTGCATTTTATCACAGATTAGTTATGGGACCTACATACATAGTTTATGTGTGTCCAACCTTCCTACACATAGTATAGGTGATCGGACTTCACACAGCGACCTATGTATTCTGAGTACATGTTATATCACTGATTTGAGTGAGCTAGTTAATTGCATTTTATCACAGATTAGTTATGGGACCTACATACATAGTTTATGTGTGTCCAACCTTCCTACACATAGTATAGATGATCGGACTTCACACAGCGACCTATGTATTCTGAGTACATGTTATATCACTGATTTGAGTGAGCTAGTTAATTGCATTTTATCACATATTAGTTGGGGCCTATATACATAGTTTATGTGTGTCCAACCTTCCTACACATAGTATAGGTGATCGGACTTCACACAGCGACCTATGTATTCCGAGTACATGTATTTAACATCACTGATCTGGGATGATTGAGAGAATTATTTAATTGCATTTTATCACAGTTTAGTAATGGGACATACTTACATAGTTTATGTGTGTCCAACCTATCACTGATCAGGGGTATTTGAGAGAGCCAGTTAATTGCACATTATCACAGTTTAGTTTGAGTGAGCTAGCTAATTGCATTTTATCAAAGTTTAGTTATGGAACCTAAATACACAGTTGAAGTGTGTAAGACCTTCCTACAAAGAGTATAAGTGGTCAGAATTCACACAGTGACTTATGTACCCGAGTCAAATTATATTACACAATGTATTAATGATCTGGGACATACAGAGTCATAATATGGTAAATAAAAATTTATATCCACCTTCCTGTACAGAGTACATGTAATGGTGGTCAGACATTGACTTTTGTATCTGAAGTCAATTATTCGTCATGTATCGATGATTTGTGATATATCGAGTGTTGCATTGTTTTCTTGTATTCAACATCACAGTTAATTCATAGTAAACAACACCCTTGTCTTATCTACATGTAGCTGCAGAGTGTTATGTTGGGCCATCTGCTTCAACAGATGAGAGGGCTACAGGTATATCCACATTGTTCATCATTCTATCACAGTAATGAGACTTTGTTTGCATACGATGGTGTCACTTTTCTATCACCAGTAGTATGCCGGCCATTGTGGTTGATTTTTTTGTAAGGGTGTTCAGGAATGGTGAAGATTCAACACAGTTCCATTTTGTTCCTCTTCTACATTGTATATGTAATATGGTACCACAGCTTTAGCCTGAATATTTGTTGTATCACATTACCATTTCATCTTTTCTGTCACATCCAATGATACCGGTAGCCATTATCTTGTGATGCAGGCATGTCAGAGACCAATTATTTCACATAGTCCAAGTTATGAAATAATGCACACACTTCCACCATCACCCGAAACCCTGTAATGTATCATCCGAAACCCTGTAATGTAATGATCCGCACTGTGACGTGTCTCTGATCTTTCTTGCAAGCAGTTGGTCCTATTAAACAAATAAAGAATTGTGCAATATAATTTGTCTTCACTATCCTGTCAATATAAGCTTACATTTGTAAGTACCATTCTACAGGGGTTGAAATGTTTGTAAAACTTTACTTGTCCCAGGTGACAAGGGACTATTTTTTTACTTGTCACCTTGTTGACAGTAGTTGTCTCAAAATATTACCAAGTTTTGACTTCCTTATATAACCGTGTTCTAATTTTTCATGAAATAGAACAACCAATTAGATTCAGACTTTGTTCTGTTATTCTTTTAGTGTATTTATTTGGGTAGTAGAATACACAGACAGACAGACTACACCATGTATACAGACAAATTACCATTTTGATTGGCTTAGGTGAAGGAAAGTAATTAGGATAATCAGCGTCGTCTGCCGATTTTTGTAATTTGTTCCCGAGTTTTGCAATACACAGAAAATTTATCGTACAGCTTTAAAACTTCACACAGTATATAAACTAAAAAAAAAAATTCCCCCATATGTAATTAATCTGGGAATTGACGAAAATCACCAATACCTACCATGTTCTTTTGGGGCTAAGATGACATTGACCTGCCAATGTTATATAACATGCAGACTTGGTGTCATGGCGTCAAAAAATAACCTACAAATCTCCCATCTAATTGCTGTTTTCGCGATTTGTTGAGAACTACTGGAAGGATTTTCTTGATACTTTGGAATAAAATTAGCACTTTTTTATTTTATTTCCTGTGTGAAGTTTCAATATCCCCCGATCAATTGTCTCCGAAATACCGCCGGATATATTATCTGTGACAGACAGTAGAACCAGTATTTTTACAAGGGAAAGAATGTTTTCAATATGATCATGTGAGTCACTCTTTCGACGGATAATTTTGGCAAGAAATTCTTGATTGTTCTGCCTTCTTGTGACTGGGATTTCATTCCGACGTTTCAGAAAACGATCCATATTACTGTCGAAGAATAGTTGCCACTAACGCTCTATTCAACCAAAATGACCGAACCACCATGACCAAACGTGTTATCGCTAGGCTGCATTCAGATTCTATCAGCTACGCTGATTGGCTGGATGGAGTTATTAGACTAATGAAATCGCGCGTACCATAATCCCTCGACTTGTCACATGGTTATTTTCTATCTTCGCGCACAGGAGAGCGGTTTTCAAAACGACAGTCACAACAACGACATCGGTCATACGGGCCATGAAATCACATAAATTTTATCAACTTCGAGGCCTGCGGAAACTATGCTACACACATTCTTTTGTTAGGCGAAGTATATATCTGTTACAAATAAAAACGGCACTTTATGGCTTTGTTGTCGCAGGCGACAAGTCAGTTTTCTTTTTACTTGTCACTTGCGAAAATCACTTGTGAGCATCATATATCTGATTATTAGCATTGAAAATGACAGATTATTCCTTACATCTTCAATCGTGATAAAATCCATCACAAGATGATGATGTTCACTCTGTGGGAGCCATATACATTGTCGCCTCCTTCATCTTCCTCCAACAGTCAGACTCAAACAAATGGCTTCTTTCTGACCTTCTCCCTGTTACACTTTCTGTAGGAGAAAATATTAAATGGAGTAAGATCTAATATAACTAATTTATTCATAAAGGTTGGGGGAAATATCCCGATTTTCATGACAAGCACTCACTCACTCGGCCCCTCGCAACCCCTGGCAATTTCTCATACCACCACCCTGCCTCGGGAATATCTCATGAAATCAATCCCACATGGTCTTGCCACATAAAAATAGTATATTTTCACCACCCCCCCCCCCTCCTCCCCCACACACACACTTTACCACCATGCCCCCTTATCTGGATTGGAAAAAAAATCATAATTACTAACATGGATATTATAGTATACTAATTTGGTAGCTACCACCCTATGTTGCATGTTTGTAAATCTCATCCATTTGCCTCTTGACACCCCCCTCCCCCCTAACTGGATGTGTGTGTAGTGGGCATGGTGGGGGGGAGGGGTTATGTAGTGGGCATGCTGGGGGTGGGGGGTTATGTGGTAATACATGGTACAGTTATGATGTATCATTTATCAAGTCTTATCAATGACTTCTCAAATTTCCTTTGATTGTGTCCTTGTAATGTATTCACTTACCGGTACTACTTGTCATCCATCATGGTGTATTTCATAAACATCAAAATGACTTCTTCGTCGATCAGGCACTAGGGCAGCTGGACTTCTCACACTTCTCACTTGATCACTGGATAAACAGTTACACAATGTTGACATGATATTACCCCATTGGACACAAAATGTTGCCAACATTTGATACAGTCTTACGACATTATGTAACTATTATAAATTCATTGGACTGATTAGAATTTCAGGCAAAATTGAGGGGTGACTGAATGTTAATAGATGTTTTGAATTATTATAGGATTATAACATGCATAGGAATTTTTTTTGGAATAGGAGATTAATGCATATTAGTTTGCAAGGACCTTAGAGTTCAACAAGCCGCAAAGCGTATTGCAAGTATTTTTGTGGACAACGCGGCTGATAATTACTGGTATCCATATGTATTATAGCTGTTGACCTATGCAGATATAGTGACAGTTTAATTAATTCTTTTTTGGAAATACATAGGAAATTATATAGCCTGTAAGGGCTTAGATTGCACTCATCCACAACTGGTATGGAAAAACGACATGCTAAATGTAATAAGTGATTGGAAATTGCAAAATACCGCCAAGTGGTAACAGTAAATTATATCAATGACATATTAAAACAGACAACAGACAGCAAAATTCTTTCACGCAATGAATAAATGAACGGAGAATGAACAATGAAGCATAGCCCAGTTTTCGACACAGCTTCGATTTCAAAACATAAAGCGAAAGCAACGGGGACGAGATATCTGTGCGTAACGTATTCAGTTCAAACAATTGTTTGTCCATATTACTTACCGGAAAACAGATGTAACGGGACGAGTAATGTTCATTGTTAAGCTGCCAACAACACCACACGTTCTCTCTCCTCCTCACACTGCAATCCAGTAGGTGGCGCTTCATAAAACGAAGGACGATAACCGATGACCAGTTGAACCATAGTCCAGTTGAACGTTGAACCAAAAAGTGGTTCTTTGGACGACCACCGCGGGAAAAACAATAACGAGGGCGGGAAATACGTTGAACCGAAAAACAGTTGAACGTATACTCGGTCGAGAATAATTTTGACCCACACAACAGTAATACGTCTTTCATTTTTGATAACTTCTATGATTGTTTCTGACTCTTGATAGGCTATTTTATGAGCGAAAATAGTAATATGCCATCAAAATAAGTGCATAACAGCGAAGTTTCCCAAATCGACACGCGTTATTAACGACTTGGACATTCAGTTTTAAGCATAACCACATGGTTTATTTGGAAAAGTCTGCAGAATTTAACTTAATATTAATAAGAAAATTACTCCCTGTTCTCAGACATTCATATCCCATTGTTTCAGTCATGTTGGTGTCGTTTTACCATGCACGGAGTTTCATGTGGTTGAACGTATAACCAGTTATAGGTTGAACGTAGAACCAATAATAGGTTCAACGTTTACGCCCAAGCTAGTATCATGTGGTTATACGTAGAACCAGTTATAGGTTGAAAGAAGAACCAATAACAGGTTCAACGTTTACCTCCATGCAAGTATCAATATATGCTTGAATTCGAACTGAAAACGTTCAACCAGATTCCGGGTAAACGTTTACTGTCATTAAAAATTGGTTCAACGTTGAACTGATAACAGGTTGAACATTTACTCCCTGAAATTGGCCGTTTTTACAGTGTAGAACTCTAATCCATCCAGATCAGAACACCAAACTGGGCATGGTGTATCCCATTTGAACAACCGGCATATGCCATCCCTACCAGGGAACTCGGTTCCTAATTTCAAGAAGCTCCCTTAGTTGGTTCGTCGTGATATAGCTGAAATATTGTTGAAAGCGACGTTAAATTATATTCACTCACTCACTCCTATATCAGAAAAATAACATTGTCATTTCCGGTAGTGAAACTAACACTATTGTTACCCTTTTCTCTAGGGATAAAATACGAATCCCAACACCTGAGAATACCGTTTGTGGAATACATGATAGATATGTACACTAAGACAGCTCCTTCCGACAACGATTTGAAGATTTGTCCATCTTCAGATGTGATAAACTCTGAACTCGACATTGATTGTCCAGAAGGTGGCTCCGTATATAATCTGGTTGGCCATTCATATTCCGTCATGACCGAGCAGGATGTTGAAGGCGAATCTACTACATCAAGCTTGTATGGCGCCATCGAAGAGCATCAAAGCTATCTGCAGACGAAGGATGACCCAATAAAACAAGAACTGCCAGACAGTGATTGGAAATGTCATACTACGGCCAGGTCCTCAGTTAAAGCAGAGAATGGTCCAACACAAGTAATGTATGGGAACCTATCACATACAGATGATGGAATCAAACTCCAACAAACAGATGACCCAGACACAGAAATGTACCTGAACATGACGACGACTAACCTTGATCAAGTGAGTATTTGTTCTGTCTTCCAAATAAATGGCCTGTGTAGCTGTTGTCACTTATAAGCTGATGGTCATGTAATAGCTTGTGTAGTTTTTGCCACTTATAAGCTGATGGTCATGTAATAGCTTGTGTAGTTTTTGCCACTTATAAGCTGATGGTCATGTAATAGCTTGAGTAGTTTTTGTCACTTATAAGCTGATGGTCATGTAATAGCTTGTGTAGTTTTTGTCACTTATAAGCTGATGGTCATGTAATAGCTTGTGTAGTTTTTGCCACTTATAAGCTGATGGTCATGTAATAGCTTGAGTAGTTCTTGTCACTTATAAGCTGATGGTCATCTAATAGCTGAGTAGTTTTTGTCACTTATAAGCTGATGGTCATGTAATAGCTTGAGTAGTTTTTGTCACTTATAAGCTCATGGTCATGTAATAGCTTGTGTAGTTTTTGTCACTTATAAGCTGATGGTCATGTAATAGCTTGTGTAGTTTTTGTCATTTATAAGCTAATGGTCATGTAATAGCTTGTGTAGTTATGCCACTTATAAGCTGATGGTCATGTAATAGCTTGTGTAGTTTTCGTCACTTATAAGCTGATGGTCATGTAATAGCTTGTGTAGTTTTTGCCACTTATAAGCTGATGGTCATGTAATAGCTTGTGTAGTTTTTGTCACTTATAAGCTGATGGTCATGTAATAGCTGAGTAGTTTTTGTCACTTATAAGCTGATGGTCATGTAATAGCTTGAGTAGTTTTTGTCACTTATAAGCTGATGGTCATGTAATAGCTAAGTAGTTTTTGTCACTTATAAGCTGATGGTCATGTAATAGCTGAGTAGTTTTTGTCACTTATAAGCTGATGGTCATGTAATAGATGAGTAGTTTTTGCCGCTTATAAGCTGATGGTCATGTAATAGCTTGTGTAGTTTTTGCTACTTATAAGCTGATGGTCATGTAATAGCTTGTGTAGTGTTTGCCACTTATAAGCTGATGGTCATGTGATAGCTTGAGTAGTTTTTTGTCACTTATAAGCTGATGGTCATGTAATAGCTGAGTAGTTTTTGCCACTTATAAGCTTGTGATCGTGTAATAGGTTGAGTAGTTTTTGTCACTTATAAGCTGATGATCATGTAATAGCTTGTGCAGTTTTTGTCACTTATAAGCTGATGGTCATGTAATAGCTTGAGTAGTTTTTGTCACTTAAAGGCTTGTGGTCATGTGATAGCTTGAGTAGTCTTTTTCACTTATAAGCTGATGGTCATGTAATAGCTTGAGTAGTTTTCGTCACTTATAAGCTTATGTTCATGTAATCATGGTAATGGCGGTTTTTCAATTAGGAACACAGAAAGTATTGATGGTGAACGGGTGGCTAATCAATTTAGAATCAGATGCTTTCTAGTACTAACACTACTTACCTGCGATAGCAGTATTCAATTTAGAGGATGTAAAACTAGTTGGAGAAAAATAGACGTTGATGCCAATGATGGTTATTTTCATGCCATGGTGAACGGGTGGCTAATCAATGTAAAATCAGACACTTTCTAGTACTAACACTACTTACTTGCGATAGCAGGATTCAATTTAGAGGATGTAAAACTAGTTGGAGAAATATAGACGTTGATGCCAATGATGATTATTTTCATGCATATGTGATAATTCCAAAAAATCACAAATTATGCCGAGACTTGCTACATGTACATATTTGTTTAACTGATTGATCTTCTGCCTGGAATTCTGGTTTAATGATGTTGTAATGCCTTTTCAGATAGAAAGTGTCAAATATGAAGTCCACGAGACTCCCTCTAAATCACCCGATGTAAATATCTCAAGGTCTCCATTTCCTGTTTCCCTGTTTCGACATCAAGCGGAGGGGATGAAAATCGGAGAGAAAGAAGATAGGGATGTTGGAAACGTGAGCCTCCTGTCTGCTGAAAAAGACTGTTTTGGTAAACACATCGGCAGGGTACAAACATGGGCTGAAAATGATACGAGAAAGCATAAGATTGAAAAACCGATTAAGTGTCTTGTATGTGATGATAGCCAGAAAGTTACACGTATGAGAACACGCACTGGAGAAAAGCCGTTCAAGTGCTCTTTGTGTGATTATACGTCCGCCAGAAAGAACGATCTCGCTATACATACGAGGAGGCACACCGGAGAAAAGCCTTTCAAGTGTTCTTTCTGTGATTATAGCGCTGTCAAAAACAGCCGGGTTATTGCACACGAGAGAACACACACGCATGACAGGCCATTTAGGTGTTCCGTATGTGATTATAGATCTGTCTGTAACACCCAGCAAGTTATACATATGAGAACACACACTGGAGGAAAGCCGTTCAAGTGTTCTTTATGTGATTATAGGTCCCCCCAGAAAGAACGATCTCGCTATACATACGAGGAGGCACACCGGAGAAAAGCCTTTCAAGTGTTCTTTCTGTGATTATAGCGCTGTCACAAACAGCCGAGTTATTGCACATAAGAGAACACACACGCATGAAAGGCCATTTAAGTGTTCCATATGTGATTATAGAGTAGCTGACCATAGCACTTTGTATAGACATATTCGAACACACACCGGAGAAAAGCCTTTCAAATGTTCCGTATGTGATCATAGATTCGCTAAACACAGCACTTTGTATAGACATATGCGAACCCACACCGGGGAAAAGCCATTCACATGTTCCATATGTGATTATAGATCCGCTGATCATAGCACTTTGTATAGACATATGCGAACGCACACCGGTGAAAAGCCTTTCAGGTGTTCTCTATGTGATTATAGAGGAGCCCAAAAAGTATTGCTTGTTCGACACATGAGAAGACACATTCAAGAAAAGCATTCTCTGGGCTCCGTATGTGATTATGTATCTAGAGACGGCTGTCAACGGTCTGTTCGTATGAGAACACACATTGGTAAGAAACTGTTTAAGTGTTCTTTATGTGAGTTCACATCTACCAATAACAGTCGTGTGGTTGAACATTCAAGAACACACATTGGTGACAAACCACTCGTGCTCGTAATACAAATATAGGTTCATTAAGCACTGTCTGCCACAAGACACCTGACCCGAGTCGTATTTTTGGCGCAAAATTCAGTCAACCAAAGTGGCCAATCATTCGCTAAAATTGAAGTCTGGAAAGGGTACATACACTGTACATGTAATTTGATGCCTGTGTGATGGATAAGAATGTTCTGGTGATTAGTGTCCCTTTTCATATCCTTTTCTGTAGTAACCAAGGAAGGACACTTGTCCCCAATGAGCATAAAATTGTCCTAGCTTGGTTAAAAGATAGGGGCCGGACACTCCTATCCACCGGACATTCTTAAGCCTCCACACCGGTATTGCGTCGAGACATTCTGTATTTTACAATGTGCAGCAATACTAGTATAGCTAATGTATTCTATTTACTATTGACTAGGTCATCATTGGGTCAATCGTTAGTTCGGCATTTAAATTGTCACGCTGTCTCGTACACGCTGAGAAAATTAATTGTATTAATAATAGTCTATTTTCCTCAAAACGGTTGCGATACATGGTTTTCTTGTAGGTTCTATTCTTATTTTGTCTTATTTTATTTTGAGCTTTACGAAATATTACTTTCGCCGGACTTGGATATTAAGAAATTCGTGTAAATAAAAGGTGTAAAATGAAGGTACGTTTGTATGTCTTTTCACATGTTAGGTTGAAATATTCTGAACAATGAAGACGGGTATCGCTTCCCATCGGTTGTTTGCAGGTAGTGTTCTGAACAGAATGAAAATGTATAAGGCTTTTTACTATCATAGTGTATAAACTTGCAATTGAAGAGATATTCACAAATGCATTGATATTGGAGCGTGACCAGATATCGAAACAATAAATACATGTATTCATCTACACATCCAAAAAAAGGGCGATGGCCCGCCATCTTTTTAATACGTCTGATCATCACCATTTTAAGGAGATGAAAAAGGGTGGTGGCCCAGGTCGTCAGTTCTCTAGGGTGATGATCAGGCCTAAAATTTGCACTCACTGATGACCAGCCTTTTAAGGTAATGGTGGATAGTGTCATAGCTCTAACTGATCACCTTTTTGGGGTGATAGCTATCCCTTTTTTTCTGGCTGTGTTGTATGTATTGACTTCTGGACTATCCTGTAGTCCGGCCTTTCTATTATATTGAAATGACACTTGTCATGTTCATGTCATGACCATTGATATTAGGATTATGGTATTCGCGGGGTTCTTGATGCTTTATATTATATTATTATTTTTCATTATTATTTGTTTGTAGCGCTATATGTATATAAATTGAATACACACAGCCAGAAAAAAGTTGATCGACCTGGTCATCAGCTTTAAATGATGATGAATTAGAGTCATCACCATCAAATGGTGACGGTCATCACCTTTTAAGGGTGATGATTTTGCCTCATCGCCCTTAAAAGTTGATGAATCTTCAGTGATGCTCAGAGCTCAGTGCTCGTAAGTGACGTCATCGCACGCATGTGCGGTGCACCCACAAGAGCTCCGATCCAAGAGCTCCGATCCACACGGGAGCTACCACCACCATCGGGCGTTGACGGGCGTCAACGCCCGGTGGTGGTGGTGGTGGTGGTGTATGTGGTAGTGTGTGGTGGTGGTGGTAAAAGTGGTGTGTGGTGGTGGTAATAGTGGTGTGTGGTGGTGTCTGTACATAGGGATTAACTTGTGTCGCTCATCATTCCATATGTATTGGTCGACTAATCAAAATTTCGCTACCACTCGTACTGATAACGTCACCAATAACGTCATACATGACATGGAAATCACTCAAGTCGAGAGCTTCAAGATGACACCCTACACTCCATCTTTGGATGAGATATAGAACCTCAATCTCTCAAATATACCCCTGCGCACCTCAATAATGGCCACTTTACTTACTACACCCCAAATGCGCAAACAAGTGTTTCAGGACATGCTACCGGTACAGTATCCTGGCCTGCTCGACGACGCTTAGGCCCGAAGCGATTCTGATCGGAGATTAAACTTTCTCAAACGATGGCTTCTGATTGGACAATATCCTACGATAATTGTAAACATACATGACGCGACTTCCCCAGCGTGGGTATGATGTACTGGAGGGATAATAAAATGATTGGATTGTCATCCTTGTTGTTCTCTCATCTGTCAAAATAATGGCATTAAGGCGTTAAGATAAGGCGTGAAGGCGTTCAGATAGGGCGTTAAGGCGTTATGATAAGGCATTAAGGCGTTGAAACGGGCGTTGACGGGCGTCGCTGCATTTCGATGAATTAGTGCCAATTCCATGGAATATCTAGAAAATCTGAGCTTCTGAGCTATTTCACCAGGGTGTTGAAGAGTTAAGCTTGGCGTTGGCGGGCGTTGCTATAAGATGACACCTCACACGACGCATTCGAACCGCGGATGGTCCATCTCTACCCCAAACATCTTCCTTCACACCCTCAAAATGCCCACTTTGGCTACTACTCCTACTGATGACGTCACAGATGACGTGGCATCCCTGCAGCCGTGGTCTATACCACGAAAGCTTCACTTTGACACCTCACACGACGCATTCGGACCAAGAATGGTCCATCTCTACCTCAAATATACCCCCACGCACCCCTAAAATGACCACTTTACTTACTACACCCCAACTGCGCATGCGCAGGTTGGTGCGACTTCCAGTAAAAACACGTCCGTCTGACTCTACCCCACGAAACCTTCACTAGGATACCTCAACTGGGCCATTTGGACCAAACATCGGCCATCTCTGCACCAAATATCTTCCTTCACACCCTCAAAATGCCCACTTTGGATACTACTCGTACTGATGACGCCACCGATGACGTCACAGATGCTGTGGACATCCTTCAAATCGGGGTCTACACCCCGAACGCTTCACTATGACCCCTCATACGGCTCATTCGGACCACGGACGGTCCATCTCTACCCCAAACACCTTCCTTCACACCACCAAAATGCCTACTTTGGCTACTACGCCTACGGATGACGTCGCCAGTGATGTCAAAGATTATGTGGACATCCCTCAAGTCTTGGTCTATACCACGAACGCTTCACTTTGACACCTCACACGACGCATTCGGACCAAGGCTGGTCCATCTCTACCTCAAACACACCCCTACGCACCTCCAAAATGCCTGCTTTCTATACTACGGCCAGACTGCGCATGCGCAGGGTAATGAAACAGGTCTAGACACCAGTCCAATCCGACGCTACCCCAAGAGAACTTCAAAATAAGGCCTCATACTGCGCATGCGCGGAATGACGTCAGTTCTACGTCACACCCATCCAGTTGGATGATCCCCCACGAATGCTTCACATTGGTACCTCACTCGACCCAATCGGACCACTAGGGGTCCACCTAGACCCCAAAACGTCCACCCAGCGCTATTTACCAACTGCGCGTGCGCATCGTGTTCTACGTGGTGAGACGTGAAAAACAAGATCCCGCAACCCATACCGCAATGAGCATGTGTGAGCTTCCCATTAGGTTTAACATTGTCCACTGAGCCAGTATCGGCCTATCCAGACCTCCGTGATCATTCAAGAAAAATTCACCGCTTAGCTTCTAGACTCCTCCCATCGTGTCGAAGAAAACAAGATCCCACAACCCATAGTAAAAGCCACAAGAAAAAAAATGACCCCCTATACCCCATACAGGCATTCCCCGTATAGATGCGAATCAGGGGAGATCACCCGGAATTTGCCCTACAGAGGGTTCGCCCTGTCAGAGTTGTCTTCCTTGCCTGCAGAGGGCAGCACCATCGATACCAAAAGGGGAATCCCCAAAGCAAGCGCCGCCATTTTGTATGTTTATTTTTTGCGGAGACATAATGGACAATAAACGCTGGTCGCACTGATCATAGACTCGTCATAATAACATCGTACTACACATATAGGTTATGTTTATTACTATAAGTCTTACTTCCCATGTTTTCAGATATTTTTTTGTGCCAATACTGTTTTGGGAAACCTGTATGGAGACACTGAGGGTTCCCCACTTGCCATTTAGGCTGGGCATAGTGCTGGCGATATTGTCCGGGACCATACAGGCATTCCCCGGAGATTAACATTGGCAGTCACTGGGGTCTTATGTAGGGCCTTATTGCTGGCCCGTCAGGTGACCGGAAGCGACGTTTGACCTTTTTGACCTGGATGTGACCTGTGACCCGGATGTCACGTGAATTTGATAAGTAGTAAAAGAGCTTCTGGGGGCTTATTTATGGGGAGATGACTCTGAGCTCCGCATGCTACGCGAAAAATTGTTCAAACAGAGTTATCTCCCCCAAAATGAGCCTCCAGATGCCCTTTCTATACTACTGACGTTAAATCATATTCGCTCACGTGCTCCTACTATCTTCCTAAAATCTCTATGTTGTTGCAGCTGATCAGATGAATATTTACTTTAGTGATATATTTAATCCTGTTCCGACAAATTTCAGGTAACGATGGCTGTACATGATTGAAAATATGTGGACAAGGGTCAAGTATTTCGTGTTGCTTATGGTTTGTTCAAGGCTTTTGACATTTCATGAATGATTGCTTAATTTGAAGTACATGTATATCTTGCCAACCCTTAAACTTCGGTCATTTCAACCTCACTAGTATATCGATATAACCCAAGAGCAACAATATTAGTGGGGACATCCTGAGGGCAGCCATTACCAACCCTGGCCTGCTATGCATCAATGATTGTCAACCTAAATTCCACTAGCGTCATCGACATTGTTCTGCTATCGCCAGAACTCATGAACACTGTCGTGCTGTGTGAAACACTGTCTCACGAAATCGTCAGATCTGACCATATTTCTGTGATCACCGACCTGTTCGTAGATTCCCCACGACAACGCCTACACACTGAGGAAATCTGGCTGCCAAGTAAGACAAACTGGCTTGCAGCGATACGGATTTGATATTTTGGAACATCATGATGTCTTGCCGGCATCATTGAAAATTGTTGACCGCTTCTCTCTTGCAGGAAACAAGCCTATGTTTATGTATACTTTTGTCTTTTTGAATTTGGTGCTAATACTGTTATATGGAAATGGAATAGGTCTTTGGATTATGGACGCGGATATTCTCTAATGGACGACGGCTGGATTATGAATGACGGACTAGACGCTTGTAATTGTGTGGAAGACAGAATCAGAAAAAACTGTCTGCAGAATGGCTACGAAAAACTAACTCGGACGACAATGTAAACACCTTGTACTCTTCCTTCCATGATGCCATCCAGAATGATGTTGACGCATCCGTACCAAAAAGAAGCTAAACCACAACAACCCTCCCAGAACCGAATGATGGGATGCAAAAGTCCAAGCAGCAAAAAGACTGCTTAATAGAAGCCAAAGGAAGTTCCAGAAGAGGAATACTCCATCCAATTTGGCAATGCATCAGAAAGTCAACGAAGAGTTCAAAACTGCAGTCGATACGGCCAAAGAGCAGTGGGCAAGTAAACTCTGTAACGCAGTGGGTGCCGCGAAAACTCCATCTGATATGTGGTCGGCCTTCAAGAAACTCACAAATTCCAGTGACAATAGAACTCTTCTTCCCTTCATTAATCCAGATGGAACAACAGTGTTCAATACGGCTGACAAAGCACAGCTTCTCACTAACACCTTCTTCAGTGGCAAGCACCTAAACAATCAAAGTTTCAAGCAACAGCTATTTGATCAAGTTTCTAATTTCTGTATTGACAAGAGAACTGCCGGCATCAGCCCAAATGGCGGCCCGGACTGTCTCAACTCAGATATCAGCCCTGAAGAAGTTCACTGTGCAATAGATAAAATTGCCAATGGGAAATCTCCAGGACCTGAAAAGGTATTTTCTGACCTTGTGAAATACTCGGGCTGCAGTTTCAGGAGATCGGTAACTATTATCATCCGGTCATCCTGGAGACAAGGAACCCTGCCAGAAGCGTGGACTAAATCCGATGTCAAATTTCTAAAGAAACCTGCTAAGAGCGATTATTACACACCAAGCTCGTACAGACCCAAGGTCATGCAAGGTCATGGAACGAATCGTCACCAACCGGCTTGAAATGTTCATTGAGATCAACAATAGTATTGACAAACAACAAGAGGGCTTCAGGAAGAAACACTCTACAACTCAAGCACTTCTCAGATTAACACAGTCTATATACCATTTCTTCAATGCAGGACACATGAATCTGTCCTGCTTCGTTGATCTAGAAAAAGCCTTCGACATTGTCTGGAGAGATGGGTTACTCTTCAAGCTTCATCACCTGGGGATAACAGGGCGCATATGGAACTGGGTGGATGCCTTCTTGAGCAACCGACAGGTTCGATGCAGTCTGGCTGGGCATGCAGGCAATTGGGCTACAAGTGAGGTAGGCCTCCCTCAGGGATCCGTGATCTCCCCAATACTGTTTAATGTCTACACGATCGACATGTTCGAGGGCACCAAAAGTAACAAGGTGAAGTTCGCTGATGACGGAACCTTGTTCTGCACGGAAGCTCGGGAAGATGTTCTCCGACAGGAAATATGTGAAGATGCAGAACTGGTGCAGGGCTGGGCGAGAGATTGGCGTATTAACATCACTGCACCCAAATCCGAGATCACTCTATTTCGCCGCTCCAACATGTCTAAAGATGCACATACTCCTGACCCATGTCGGGACCTCCAGGTAGGGAACACATCAACCTCATGGAAAGCAAAGCAACTAAAGCCCTACATATCCTGAGATATATATACGGGGTATCCAACACATTCCTGCAACAGTACTGGTGTACCTTTACAAAGCCATCATTCGTGCACACCTGGAATACGCCGCTCCAGTCTGGCAGGTAGCACACTACACCGACAAAGCTAGGCTGGAAAATGTGCAACAAGAAGGCCAGGCACTGGCGTTGGGTCTACCTACCACAGCCGGCAGGGAGGCCTGCGAAGTGGAGGCAGGTGTCGCAACACTGGACTTGAGGTGGCAGGAGCTCTATAAAGGAGCTCGGTAAAATCAGTGCTAAACCAGACACTGAACCAATTAAGAACTTACTATGCCAGTGGATGGACTTACCATCAGAACGTTACATGTCACCTTTTGGGTTGATGGACATGGCATGTTGGGAAATGAACACCCTCCGTGACATCCACGTAAGAAATATCGAGCGAGAAGTGGCCGTTCAACATGTTTGCCTAGGCCCACAACTCAGGACTCCTTCGATCTGGAACCAGCTCGGGTCATCGAAATCACGATCACCAGAGGAAACAAGAAGAGCTCAGGACATGGTTGCCGAGATATTACTTGGACTGCCATCAAGAACCATTGTAATATACACCGATGGATCTTGTCTCCGTAACCCAGGCCCTTGTGGGGCCGGAGCTATGCTTGAAGTACCAGGAGCGAGCAACAACATCAGCCTCCAAGTTACTGTCTCCGCCAGGGGGCCTATCTTGCTCGGCGAGCTGGTGGCAATCAAGGCAGCTCTCAAGAAGTGCGTTGACATCTGCTCCAGAGAAACCATAGAGCGCATTGTTCTGTTATAAGACAGCCAGACGTGTTTAGGCCTGCTGACCCTTAACTGGAACATTTCTACCGGACAATTCGCGACATCTTTGGAGCTTTGGACACAATCAGGGGGGGGGGGCATATCAGTGGATCTCATCTGGACCCCAGGTCACGCCAACATTGCCGGGAACGATGAGGCAGACAGGCTGGCTAAGCAAGCAGCTGTGCAAGCTAAGTCCATGCAGCGCGAGTCGATTACCACTACCATACAGGACATCTGTAAAGCCGCCAGGGGTACAGCTGCCATCCTGTGGCAACGACGATGGGGCAAGTCTACAACAGGCCGCCACTTGCACAATATCTACCCATCAGTACAGCTTTCCGGGCCTGCGGACAATCTTTCCTGGGCCTGGCAATCAATCCTTGCCCAACTAAGAACGGGATACTCATTTCTTCGTTCCTACAAATCAAAATTTGACAGCACCATTTCACCTCAATGTGATTGTGGATTGGCGAACGAAACCACAGATCACTTCATCCCCCACTGCCCTCTGTATGAAGATGCTCGGAACAAACTCCTACGTCAGTTGAAACAATAAACCGACATCGCCTATATCCCCGACATTATCACCTTATTGACAGGCACCAACCGCAAGGACGACAACTTCAAGCCAGAACGGGCAAAGATCAAGGCTGCTCATGGACTTCCTAACTGAGACAGGCAGGCTACCTCCAAGCTGCCTGCGTCCATTTCAGTGATCCAGATCCAAACCAATCTTGTTTTAACACAGTGTGATAGTACCAGAGGATTTTAGTATAATAGACAATGTACCGAGTGCCAATCGTGCAAACTGATACACTAGGATCAAGGATCAAGGAACGATATATGTTGAATACTCTTCCAAACGAATCGAAATAGTAATACTTCATTTTTTATCATAGTGACAGAGTGGACAGAATATGCCAAAATTGTAATGGCAAATACGGTTGCACTATTAGAATTTTATTCATATTTAACAAATTGCTCGTGTTCCAAATTAAGATTCAAGATAAACTTCTTCACGTTTTCAATTATTTAATTTCAATTATCTAAAATACTCCCCTCCCCCACCCTTCTCTCTCGGGGGACAACATGCATGCTCTTTCATCGACTATCGTCAGCCAACCGCTGTGGTGAATATATTTGGGCCGCATATATTTCCGTGGTCCGCGTTCATTGCCGCAAATAGGTTGGTGTTTTGAATAGCAGGGAATGTTTACCGCGAGCAATACTAGGCTCAAAGTTCAACTCGTTGTTTTTCAAGCTACAGTTTGTCCAAATCTGTTCCAATACTATCAGTTGTCATTTTGTTAGTCGTAGCTAGGTACGTATATCTACGGTTATGTACGTTGTAGTGGCGAAAATTGCGCACGACAAAGTGATATGGCATTTCTTGAAAATGTGCTAGTTTGTCCCTTGGGGCAATTATTGGGAGGTGTTTTTGTTGTAACGGGATTGTGGTCACCTTGAAAGACACAACAATTCGACGGATCAAACAATGTTAAAGTAGTTCCCGCCTCAAAATTTTGCCTGGGTGAACAACCCTAAATGTTCTACAGTGTATCGCTGGGATGTTGATCACTAAAAAACGTAAATCTATTTTCTACATTGCAAGGCAAGAAAGTTAAAACATTCTGATGCCTCTCCGGGCATGCCGAGTGCAATTTGATTACGCAGAGAAACTCTATTGGATCATAGAAACACCGAAAACTTGATTATTAATGCATATGTGACGAAAATGCCTATGGCCTGGAGAATGTCATTTTCGTTCTACGCTGACATTCTAAATAGCAATGTGAATGGACCGATAATGGTGGATATTCGACTTACCTGTATTAACTGTGCGCTGAAACTTTCAGCGAGGGACGTGTAAATATCCCTGACACGCATCTTGCATCGAAACCGGGCGAGAGAAGTCGAACTCTGTTGATCTGACACGAAATCCAACACCGCCTGAGTCTATACTTTCGCTTTATGGGGGCTGCCATGTTTGGGCGCGCGATGGATTCTGGGAGCCAGAGCCTATATAAGACGGACAGAATGGACGTTCGGCATTCTGTCCCAGATGATCGGCGGGTAAACATCGTGCGGGAGAGCACAGAGACAGGATCGCCGAAAGTGCCGAAAGTGCCGAAACAGCGCCGAACCATCCGCCGAAGGGTTGGAAAGCCGAGAGCTAAGCCATAGCTTGGGGATAATAGATACTAACACGCACAGTATCTGATGACGAGACGAACCGCCAGACGGGGATAAGATACTAACACGCACAGTATCTGAAGACGAGATGTCCATCAACGGGGAATACAGAGCACCAAATATCCCACACTGCAGCCCACCACACAAATACCATTTAACATGATTACATATATTTGCTCACATACAAAATCGTCGGCCTTAGGAACGGAATAGATCTAATCACACTCACCTACACTAGTTACCTACAGGCCTCGGCTAGAGATGACGGATTACACAAGCTTACATCCACTGTACATATTTACACTGCCGCAGGGCTCGAATTATGCTTTGCCGCAAGTCTTTGAATTCTATTACAAATCATTGATATTAATTGACATTACACTGTAAGGTAATAATACGCCCCGAGACCAGGGCATTATTACCACATATATATGCAGACAATCTGAGGCTATTAACTCGTCCTTGGGTCAACGCCGTGAGGGCCGAAGTCGGGTCGCCGAAGACGTGAGGTCTGCCGAGCCGAACACGGATCGCCGAAGTCGGGCCGCCGAAGACGAGAAGTCTGCCGAGCCGAAGACGGGTCGCCGAAGACGTGAGGTCTGCCGAGCCGAAGACGGGTCGCCGAAGACGTGAGGTCTGCCGAGCCGAAGACGGGTCGCCGAAGACGTGAGGTCTGCCGAGCCGAAGACGGGTCGCCGAAGACGGGCCGCCGAAGACGTGAAGTCTGCCGAGCCGAAAGGGGTCGCCGCCGAATTCGGGCCGCCGAATTCGGGTCGCCGAAGACGTGAGGTCTGCCGAGCCGAAAGGGGCTGCCGCCGAAGACGCTGTGGTGTGCTGTACGGGCCGACGCCGACAAAGGGCTACTGCCAGGAGAGGCAGTGATACGGGGAGGATTCCAGAGACGATTAATAACGATTAGATGAACTGGGCCGTGTAACCTTAGACACGGTAGACGTTCCATACAGTCCGGGGCTACGCCTACGACCGGAGAGGAACCAGAGACGCCGTACCATACCACGACGACAGCCAGTCTGGACGAGACTGGGCCGTGACGCGTCATAGATAGGGTCTCATGTATATATTGTATATTATTAGTCTTTCTCTTTAAGATAAAGATAACACTTAACGATAACTACCTCTAGAGTAGGGATCTTTATTACAGGTATTGTGCGCGTACAGAGCTGTGTACATTGCAGAATACAATATTATTACTTTATTATTGCCTTGGTTGTTTCTACAGGTCCCTCCCATCCTACCTCCTCGATCCAGACAAGGTGACAGGTTGAATCGGACCTTCCTCGTTGGCCAATTCCAGTCATACGAGACTGCGTTCACATCAGCCTGACAATTTGTCACAGGGGCCTGAGACCAGGCCGCCTCAAGTCTCGTGTACACCGCAAAGATAGACGTTTTCTGACCGCTCGAACGTCACAACTGGTGGCAGCGGTGGGATGGCCAACACCGGGAAACCGATGGAGAAGGGACCACGCTGGGAAGAAACCAGAAACCCAAGCATGATGACTATGGGAGATGTGGGCGCCGAACGACGTCCAGCGGACAGCGACTCGCTGTCATGGAGGACGAGAAGCCAGCGGCAGCTTTCCACAACGCCAACTCCAAGGGACCGAGAAGAGTCACGACGAGGAGTCGGGACCGGACGATCAGCGTTTGAGGCACAGAAGAGTGTGGATTTGCTAGACCTGTCCACAGCAGAACTAGACGCAGTGCTGTCGGCTCCCCCAGCTGACCTGTCGCCGATACCTGCGTGGCAGACGTTGCCCGACGAGAACGGAAGTTATCGGGCCCCTAAAGACTCTGGTTCTGATAACCACGGTCTCGGGGCCGATACGAACACCGTGACGACGATTCGATCGTAGAGATAATGGAAGAGATTGCCGAGCTACGACAAACCATGGGGTCTATGGCCAGGACGATACAGTCGAGTGTATCGATGCTAACGAGCCAGATGTCCAAAATCACCGACGGCAGATGCGGGAAAGAGAGGCAATCAGACGACCGGACACTGAAAACGACGCCGCAGAGCTGAATGCGAGTTGTGGAACTGCCGAAATGGTTGGTGATTACCGCCGAACCGAATGTATATCCGTGTCGCAGCAGGGTTGCGATCAGACGCCGCCGCCGCCGAGGACAGGACGAGATGATCCCATGAGCTGGAGGCAGCCATTACAAACCTCAACCCCTGCTATTGAGGTGAGGCGACCGATGTTGACGGCGGCAAAGGCTGCTACCTATGATGGAACAACGCCATTACGGGATTATCTCTCCCATTTCGATCACTGTGCTGCTATCAACGGATGGACATACTCACAACGGGGTCAATATCTGGCCGTCGCCCTCCGAGGATCTGCCCAGCAGCTGTTGGCCAGCTTCAAATCAGAACCAGGGAGTGCCGACTATGGACGATTGAGGGATGCCTTAGAGAAGCGTTTTGCCCCGCCGAATCAACTAGATTTGTACAAAACGCAGTTAAAATCCAGATACCGCGAGAAGTCAGATCTTCCGGGCTTAGCTCAGGCATTAGTTCGGCTTGCACAACAGGCTTATCCCGAGGCCGGAGATGACGTACAGGATACCTTGGCAAAGGATCAGTTTTTGGAGGCTATTGGAGACGAGCTTAGATTTCTTGTATGGCAGACGCGGCCGAAGACGTTAGATGCAGCTGTATACTCTGCTGTAGAAGTAGAAGCATTCAAGTCCTCGCAACGCCGTAAGACGCGAAGTCCACGGTTCCTAGTAAAGATGAGGGAATAGCTGCAACCTCCGAGGATGACGAAGAATCTGAAGCTCGCCTGAGAAAACAGATCAAGGAATTGATGGAAGAAATAATGCGAAAGTCTCAGCCTCAACCACGGCGACAACCACCTAGATACACCAGAGGTCAACAACGGACGTATGGGAATCGGGAACGAAGTAATGCTTGCTGGTCGTGCGGCAGAAAGGGTCATTACTGGGTGACTGTCCAGATGTGTCAAGAACAGATGACTCTAAACCGCCGAGATCGCCCAAGAATCCTCCCAAAGTTAATACTTCCGGGGAAGCTGGACTCTATTTGCCTGCCAAGATCGGGACAGTGAAGATGTGGTGTTGTGTTGACACGGGGGCGTCGATTTCCCTCCTGAGCGAGAAAGTATACCAGCAGCTGAGTCCGCGGCCAGACCAGCCTTGAGTAGCCCATCTTACGCTAGTATTCGTATGGCTGACGGTACGCTGATGCCCCTGAAAGGTGAAGCTGATTTTAAAATCACTATAGACGGTACCACACGAACACAGAAGATGATAGTCGGAGATCTAACAGTGGACGCTCTCCTGGGGTACGACTTCCTCAGCACCCACTGTACCACGATCGACACGGAGCGCCACAGGGTCAAGTATGGTGGCCGCTACATCCAATGCGAGGTCGTGGGGAGCGCAGGCTGTTACCGTGTAGCCGTGACCGAGACTGTGACTATTCCTGCTGGAGCCGAAGCCGTTGTAACAGGAAAAGTTCGTGGGGGCCTACCAGGCGAGGTAGGGATGATCGAAAACGAACCGGAGTTTACCCAGAAGACAGGAGCCATGGTGGCCAGGGTCCTCACAGAGGTTGACCGTGACTGCGAAGTCACCCTGAGGTTTCTCAACTTGTCCTCAGATCCGACTGTAGTCCAGGCCGGGACGCTGTGCGGTCGTATGGGTGAAGTAGAAGTAGTGGGAGACCAAGTTTCGAGTGCGGCCAGAGCGTCGAAGCCGAGCCGTGCGAAACCTAGTAGACAGAAGCCCGCCGTGCCGACCAGCGCATGTCCAGACCACCTTACAGATCTGGTTCGACGATCCAGCGAAGGCCTAGAGACAGACCAAGCCCTGGCTGTAGAAGATTTGGTCATCCGATATACTGACCTGTTCGCTAAGGACGATACTGATCTAGGTCGAACGACGATGGTACAACATCACATAAAGACTGGAAGTGCACCACCCATCCGCATTCCGCCGAGGCGACCGCCGATTCACGCCCGTGAAATGATGGATGAGCAAGTTGAAGACATGTTACAGCGTGGTGTGGTCGAGCCATCCAGTGGACCGTGGTCAGCGCCGGTAGTTCTGGTGAAAAAGAAGGACGGGAAAATGCGCTTCTGCGTTGATTACCGTGCTTTGAACAAGATAACAGAGAAGGATGCTTACCCGTTGCCGAGGATCGACGACTCTCTGGATTCTTTAGCAGGTGCAAGTTGGTGGAATACCCTTGACTTAATGTCAGGGTACTGGCAAGTCGAAGTGTCCCCCGAAGATAGATGCAAGACAGCCTTTGCAACCAGGAAAGGTCTGTACCAGTTCCGAGTTATGCCGCTCGGGCTGTGCAATGCGCCCGGGACCTTTGAGCGGCTAATGGAAGCCATCCTAGCAGGACTCCATTGTGATACGTGTCTCGTCTACCTTGACGATATCATCGTTTTTGAACGAACGTTTGACGAGATGATTCAGCGTCTGGATGGGGTCTTCGAGAGGTAAAAACAGCATGGTCTTAAGCTCAAGCCATCCAAGTGCGTCATAGGGGCACGACAAGTCCTTTATCTAGGCCACGTGGTATCACAGAATGGGATCGGAACTGACCCACAGAAGATCCGTGCTGTGCGAGACTGGCCTTCACCCGTTTCGCAGACCGAGGTTCGGAGCTTCCTGGGCCTCTGCAGCTACTATCGACGTTTCATCCGGGACTTTGCCACCATTGCAGCGCCGCTGCATACGTTAACTGAAAAGAAGACAGTCTTCATATGGGACAACACAGCGCAGCAAGCCTTCGACACCCTGAAAGGCAAGCTGACGACCGCGCCTGTGCTTGCTATGCCAGACTTTAAGCTCCCTTTCATTCTGGACACGGACGCGAGTAACTTTGGCATCGGGGTCGTTTTGTCACAGGTGGTAGATGGAGAAGAGAAGGTCGTGGCATACGCCAGTCGTGTGTTGTCGAAGGCCGAACGAGCCTACTGTGTGACGAGAAGAGAACTACTTGCTGTTGTGCATTTCGTCAAATGCTTTCGACACTACCTGTTTGGGCGGAAGTTTTTGCTTCGCACCGATCACGGCTCGCTGAGATGGCTCATGCGGTTCAAGGAACCGGAGGGACAGCTGGCCCGTTGGATTCAGGCCCTTGGCGTCTACGATTTCAACATCGAGCATCGTCCGGGTCGGAAATATGATAACGCCGACGCACTGTGTTGTATCCCATGCAAACAGTGTGGTCGATCAAGCAGCGATGACGTTCAGGCAGCCGCCCGTGTGATCGAGATGGTGTCGCCAACCGAAGGGTTCAGCCGAGCCCAGGCCGAAGATCCCGACCTACAACCTGTTCTCGACTGGGTGCGGCAAGGTAGGCGACCAAACCGAGAAGACGTCAGTCCGTACGGACTCGTCACGAAGAGCCTGTGGGGTGCCTTCGATATGTTGGAGATTTGCGATTCGCTGCTGGTTAGACGTTGGGTGGATGACCGTGGTAATGTCAAGCGACGACTGCTGGTTGTACCTCGTTCCTTGCGCCGTAAAGTGTTAAGAGAGTGCCACGACGGTCCCACCGGTGGACATCTCGGAGTAAAGAAGACTTTAGCGAAGGTGAGGCAGGCCTATACCTGGCGTGGACTGCAGACGGACATACGCCAATGGTGCCGAAGCTGCGATGTATGTAACAGAAGGAAGCAGGCTGGACGCAAACCGCGAGGACCACACAGTGGACAGATGACCGGGTGTCCGGGAGAGAGGATCGCAGTTGACATCCTTGGGCCAATGCCGGAGACGGGCAGTGGAAACCAGTATATTGCGGTCATCGGAGACTATTTTACCCGTTGGGTCGAAGCCGTTGCCATGCCCAACCAAGAAGCTCCTACTGTTGCACAGGCTGTGATGGAACACTATGTGACCAAGTTCGGTGTTCCAATGGCGATGCATTCGGACCAAGGCCGCCAGTTTGAGAGCCGAGTTTTCAAAGGGATGTGCCGAATTTTGGGGATGAGGAAGACAAGGACGACGCCATACCACCCCCAATCAAATGGCATGATTGAGCGGTTCAACAGAACATTAGCCCAAATGCTACATGCCAGTGTTGACCGTCATCCAAGCGACTGGGACTTGCATATACCGCTTGTAGTGATGTCCTATCGTGCTACAGCCCACGAGACGACAGGATTCTCGCCGAATATGATGGTGTTCGGGAGAGAAGTCTCTCTGCCATCTCACTTGGTACTGGGAGCTCCTCCACGTCAGGACCGCACTGCGGTGGTCTAATGGTTAGAGCGTCGGCCTCGTAAGCGGTAGGTACTGGGTTCGATCCCAGGCCGGGTCATACCTAAGACTTGAAAAATGGGGCTTGTTGCTCCCTCGCTTACGCTCAGCATTAAGAGGATAGAACAAGGACTGGTTCGCTCGGTGTCAGTATAATGTGACTGGGTGGGGTGTCATGTCTGCCTACGGCATGATATTTCAGTATAATTTTCTAACCCTTCAAGAATTTCAGGATAAATACCATATAGAACAAAAGAATTTCCTAGCATACTATGCTACTATTCATAACATTCCAAATGACAGAAGAAAAATCATCAGACTGGAAATTCAGACTGTTCAGCGGGAATTTAAAGGCACACTGATCTCAAAAATTCGAAATCAATCATCCACTAAATTTGTGTATAGATCTTTGATACAAAATATACAAGAGCCTGCTCTAAAAAGTCAAATGAAATGGAAAACTAACTTAAATATCTCGGTTCCAAATGATATTGACTGGAAACATATCTATGAAAACGCATTTACAGTATGTACCGACGCAAAGCTTCAATTCTTTCAATATAAAATTAATCATCATGTTTTAGAAACTAACTCACTTATGTATAAATGGGGAAAATCTCAATCTGAAAAATGCAGCTTTTGCGACAAAGAACAGGAAACCATAATTCATCTGTTTTGGAATTGTAGTCACACAAAAGAGTTGTGGGATCTTTTCCAGGTCTGGGTTATCGAATCTAACATCTGCAAAAAAATGAACTTAACCGCGGAACTTGTTCTACTGGGTTATGAAACAAAATCCTTACTTTTAAGCCATTTGATAGTGTTAATTAAATGTTGCATATATTCCCACAGGACTCGAAGGAAGTCACCATCTTTTGAATCGTTGAAAGAGTATATTTATAATGCTAGAAACACGGAAAAGAGGATAGCAACTAAGAATAATACAATTACAGCCTTCAAAGCGAAGTGGGGCCCCTTGACAATTTCAGTCGATTAGGGCATATTTTGACTGACCTATTCAGTTGAGGCATGGAGTAGTCGGTTCTTAAAAGCATATTCATACTGTACAATAGTTGTATGCATTTTATACATAAATATATTTCTGTACTTTTTTTTTATCTAATTTCCCGTACGTATCCGTATCCCGTACGTATCCGTATATTTACAATATAAAGCAGCAGACAAAAGGTATAACAGTTTGTTATAACCCGACAATGATATATACTATAGAACAAAACACTATATGACGTATATGTGTCTGTGTAAGTATATATATGTGTATGTATGTGTATGTATGTATGTGTATACATATGTATACATGTATGTGTGTGTGTGTGCGTGTGCATATATGTATGTATTTGAGAAATAAAACTACACGAAATGTAGTTTTCAGCTAAACTGTATATTTCAATGTTAAACTGGTTGGTCCATTCTATGGACTTTTCAGTAGCAATAATAGCTATATAAATATATAGTTGCCTTGCAGTTGAACATGTTAAAACGCATTTTTATATGCATATTGGACACTGGAGACATACACATTAACAATATAATAGTATGCATGTACCCATGTGTGTGTGTATATGTTTGCGTGTAGATGTATATAGATGCACCTCTTTCACAATTCAAATACCATTTTGCTGTATAAATGAATGTAAAATATTTATTGTAAATTATGAATGTATTGTAAATTATTGTAAATTATGAATGTAAATGGAGATGTTATTATACGTTAAATTCTATTCACTCACTCATATATAGGCATACAATTTCAAGCGTGTCAAATATATTTATATGCATATACCAGTTGACATATTTGATACGTACTCACATGCATATATACACTGGGTGAAATGTCCCAGTTTCCGAATTCGGAAACAGGGCGGAAACTGGGTGGAAACAACCGGATTCCATCCAGTTTCCGCTCAGTTTCCGCATAGTTTCCAAATTGTAAACTGGACAGATACAAGATGGAAACTGCACGGAAACCATGGAGCACCCCAAGCGGAAACTGAGCGGAACCCAGGATTCCGGAGGTGCGGAATAGTGAACGTGTTACACTTTCCAAGCTGTTTCCGCCAAGATTCCGCAGCGGAAATTATGCGGAATCTGGGCCGGAAACAGGATTGAAACCGGTTGGAAACTGTAACACTCTGCTGGTTTCCGCACTGGAAACAGCGCGGAAACTGGCTGGAAATATGAAAAATCCTTGGAAACAGACCGTCCTTAAAAGGTTTCCAACCAGTTTCCGCCTACTTTCCGACCAAGTTTCCAATTTGTAAACTGGACAGAAACAAGACAGAAACTGGGCGGAAACCATGGAGCATGCCAAGCGGAAACTGAGCGGAACCCAGGATTCCGGAGGTGCGGAATAGTGGACGTGTTACAGTTTCCAAGCTGTTTCCGCCAAGATTCCACAGCGGAAATTATGCGGAATCTGGGCCGGAAACAGGATTGAAACTGGTTGGAAACTGTAACACTCTGCTGGTTTCCGCACTGGAAACAGCGCGGAAACTGGCTGGAAATATGAAAAATCCAAATACAGCTGTGCGGAAAATAAACGGAAACAGGTTGGAAACAGACCGTCCTTAAAAGGTTTCCAACCAGTTTCCGCCTACTTTCCGACTAAGTTTCCAAATTGTAAACTGGACAGAAACAAGACAGAAACTGGGCGGAAACCATCAAGAAGGCTAGACTGGATGAGTCTCTATTTCATATGTACTATTATTAATAATAAAATGATCTTTAATAAATAGAATGAGAAAAAAAATGAAAAAAATATTTTTAAAATAGAGACTGGACGATTTGATGGGTTTCGTCGTGTAAAGATTCCATCTGGAGGCGTGATTAGTCTGGACGATTGACATGTTTTTACCTTCGGTCGCAATATTTGTATCAATCTCATTCTAACGGCATATTGTGACGTCTCGGCAATAACGTCATTCCCATTGTTGAGGTCATGGTAGTAACGTCATTCTCATTGTTGACGTCACATGAACGCATTAATTGCTTCCAGCGTGCGTATATGAATGAACCAATCAAATCCTTTGAGTTGGGGCCGGGGTCAGAATACGGAGTTTTCATTGGTGACAAAAAATGCACAGTATATTGTGCAGTTTTTTCTTGTAAAGTTAGCTCCCTTGTGACGTTCCGTCCAGTCCCTGTTTCAAGCATTTCCTAATAGGCAGAGTTACTTCCTCTTGTTTTCCGTTTAAAATACATTATGAAACAGGGGCTGGATCCAGTCTACAAGAAGGCATGATACATGTACTGTTTCACTATATTCTTTACTATATTGGATCGCGTGCCCATGTTTGTAAATTAATTACCAGGGGCGTTAATTTAATGTTACGCTAAGACAGCCACCTGAACATACATAGTCAGTTTCTTAGTTGGAAACAATCGTGTACAAAAGTTTTTATAGTATATAATTTTTTCTTATTCCCAGCAGTGGTCCAAATTCAACAAAAAGGTGTACCGGTATTTTATTCTAGTATCAACAAAAGTGGATGAAGTTTCATCCACTTCTGGTATCGATGTTGGGATATATATGAGAATTTTTGGTAGCGATATTTCACGGAAGAAATTCGATTATTGCAAGTTTCGTTTTAGGGTTCACGTTGGAATAAAATGAAAGTTTAAAATTAATTAAAATGCATAGAAAATATAAATAAAATTGTCAAATTTTTAAAACCCCTGCCCATTAATTTCAGAAGACTCCCAAACTACAACAACGAATGTTATTCGCATATAGGCCTATAGGGCGCTCCAAATTTATCAGCCACGTACACGATTATTCTTGAAAAATTGCAACTATTTTAAATATATTCATGGGGAATTGCAAATTGTCATACATTTAAGACTGGCCGCCACAATATATAGGCAAGTGTGTGGGTGGGGCTGGGATGTGTTAAATTGGGGAGGGGGGAGGGGGGGAATATGGACGAAGATTTACCTCTATTTATATGGATTCATCCCAGGTATCTCGTGTCACCATTTATTCATGTAATGTCATTTGACAGGGTATGAAATAGGAAAAAGTCAAACTTCCTCTAACCTTACGGTAACGGAATCTATACACTGCATAACATGGCCTGTTTCCGGTTTTGCGATGTTATAATCCTGTTGATTGGTTGAATACAATAGATGAGCCAATCAGAAGCGTCGTACATTGGGCTTCCGGTTTTAGTCGTCGACAGAATGATCAGCTGCCTGTGGAATGACAACCTCGCCACCAGGGGTCGCTCTCCGCCGGAAAATTGGCCGCTCCGACGAACCCCTGGGACGACGGTCGCTGAAAATTGGTCCCATAATACATTGAAAAATTCTTTCACGTGGCCCCTTCCGGTTCCATTGGAACATATCCTATTCTTTATAGAACGTCAGTCATGAGTCATTTTCATGGCCAGTGTCATAACGTCATGACGTCAGAATAAAAAAATGTTTCGCAAGAATGCATAAAGAATTCTAGTAGGCTACGTCATCTTTCAGACGTGCTCGTAACATTCATGACGTCGGGACGTCGGCTTGATCCCACAGATACGCTCTCGTTATGTTCTAAATTCTAGGTTTGAGCGAACCCTTCAAACGAAATAAAAGATGATCTTTTCACAGGGTATGAAATAGGAAAAAGTAAAACTTCCTCTAACCTTACGGTAACGGAATCTATACACTGCATAACATGGCCTGTTTCCGGTTTTGCGATGTTATAATCCTGTTGATTGGTTGAATACAATAGATGAGCCAATCAGAAGCGTCGTACATTGGGCTTCCGGTTTTAGTCGTCGACAGAATGACCAGCTGCCTGTGGAATGACTGTACGGGTTTGAGGGGAAATTTTCGAAATGAAACGTTGACAACTGAGTTTGAGCGAACCCTTCAAACGAAATAAAAGATGATCTTTTCACGGGGATGGCGATGCTGTCAGTACAGTGCCGCCGAATATTAATGACAGCGACTCAAAATGTGACTATGTCGAACATTTTGATGCAGTGCCAGTTACAACAACAACGACAATGGGGTCGTCAAATTCACCCGTTAACGCCAATGACGGCATATTAAGCGACAATTAATTCTCAACACTATAAATGAACCTATTTTTGCAATTATCCTGATACAATTTTGAGCATAAAGATACCCCCCCCCAAAAAAAGAAGATTTTATGTAGATTTGGCATGATGTTCAGATTTCAGAACAGTTTAGGCCAGGTCAAATTTCTTCACACAGCATAAGCCTATTTGTTTAGCTTCCACTTCAAAATCTACCAAGTTCTTACTTAAGGTTGATTTTTCTTAATCCACCTGTTTGATATTGTTATGTAAGCTTAATAGAAATCTGGCTTCATGGGCTACATGGGGGTGACTGGGCATGCTGGGACGGGGTAGCTTAATTGCTGAATGCTACATAAAAATACCCTGTGCTAGGAATTTTCATCCCAAAATGGCTCAGATTGCAACACAGAGCATGTGGGGTTTCTGGCGGCCCCCAGGCCCCCGGCCTAATTTTTAAACGCCTCGCTGCACTCGGCAGTTAACAACCACATACACCTGTTTAGATATGATTGTACAGGTGTTCCCAAAGAAATGGAGAACCCGGAGTGGAAACTGACATCAGTTTCTAGCCAGATTCCGCTGGAGCGTAATCTTGGCGGAAACAGGTTGGAAATTTCATTACCAGTTTCCAGTCCATTTCCGCTGGATTGCAAACAGAACGGAAACTGACATCAGTTTCTGACCAGTGTCCACTGTAGCGGAAATTTAAGGACAGCTTTCCGTCCAGTCTCCGTGCACCGGAATCTTAGCGGAAACCTATGTCCGTTTCCGACCTGTTTCTGCGCAACCGGAAACAGGCTAGAAACTTAATAGCAGTTTCCGGTCGATTTCCGCTGGATTTGAAACAGAGCGGAAACTCACGTTGGTATCTGAGCCATTTCACAAGCAGGTTGGAAACTTCAATACCAGTTTCCAGTCCATTTCTGCTGCATTGGAAACAGAGCGGAAACTGACATCAGTTTCTGACCAGTTTCCGCTGGAGCGGAATCTGGGCGGAAATTTAACAACATCAGTTGAGTTTCCCCCATGTTTCCAATCCAGCGGAAATAGACCGGAAACTGCTATTCAACTTTCCAGTCGGTTTCCGCTTGAGCAGAAACAGATCGGAAACTGACCTAGGTTTCCGCCAAGATTCCGGTACACGGAAACTGGACAAAAACCTAGGTCAGTTTCCGATCTGTTTCTGCTCAAGCGGAAACTGACTGGAAAGTTGAATAGCAGTTTCCGGTCTATTTCCGCTGGATTGGAAACATGGGGGAAACTCGCGTTGGTTTCCAAGCTGTTTCTGCTCGAGCGGAAACAGGTCGGAAACTCCAGTACCAGTTTACAGTCCATTTCCGATGCATTTGAAACAGAGCGGAAACTAACATCAGTTTCCCACCCGTTTCCGCTGAAGCGTAATCTGGGCGGAAATTTGACAACCGGTTTCTGTCAAGTTTCCGTGTACCGGATTCTTGGCGGAAACCAAAACACCTGTTTCCACTGGTTTCCGCAATGGGGTGTTACAGTTTCCAACTGGTTTCCGCCAAGAATCCGCATTTTTGGAAACCAGTACATTTCACCCAGTGATAGTTTCCAGCACAACAAAAACCCAGTAAGCCTCTCGCCACGCGGGCGTTGTATGGGTATTATGTACAGTCGTGGCGAATAGCTGAATAAACGCCCAGTGGTTTGTTCCAGGGCTTACAAAAAAAAAAAAAAAAGATATTTCAGTGGGACAGCACTATAAAATGGCAGCATTAGATCTGCTCTGTTACAAGTAGGTACCCCTGCCCCTGCCCCTCCCCCTCCCCTCCCTTCCCTTCCCCGTCGTGATATAGCTGAAAAAATGTTGAAAGCGACGTTAAACCCTATTCACTCACTCACTCACTCCTCCACGTCAGCAAGTGGAACCTACGGAGTGGGTAGGAGAACTACGGGACGAGATGGACGATATTCATCGTAACGCCCGAGAAGTGACTGGGAAAAGCCTGCGGCGCCAGAAGAGGGTATATGATAGCAAGGCCTTTCCGCAAAAGTATAAACCTGGAGATCAGGTTTACCTGTATATTTCTGCTCCCAGACGTGGAGAGAATCGAAAACTATGAGACCGCTGGGCAGGACCATACGTGATAAAGGAAGCTCTCACGGACGTGACCTACCGCATTGCAGATGAGGACGGAGGTCTCCGGGTTGTTCACCATGACAAGCTGAAGCCTTTCTATGCTCGTGAGATGTCCACCAGTGAGTCTGAAGAAACGTCTGGCGACGATGGAGATGTAGAATCAGATGATAGCGTCGGACATGGGGCTATCTTTCCTTACCCCATGGAACCATCGACTGTCGTCAGAACGCCGACTGTTGACCGGCGACCTCGATTGACCCGGGGCGGGCGTGAGATACGGCGACCACGGAGATTTGCCGATTTCGAGGTTGACTTGCAGTCTGCATCACCACTGGATCTCGAGATGGAAGCTTTACCCCCGGCCGAGGCCGAGACAGAACCGCGGCGGACGACCCGAGGTCGAGTGACTAGACGCCCCGCGCGTTATCGGGATTAATGTAATTCGGCAGTGTTTGGTCAGTGCCGTGAAGCAGGGACCTGATGTCTCCTCCTTCAGTGACGACCCAGCAGACCGCTGGGAGGAACGTCTGATGTAATTCTACCGTATTGAAGCCTTTGTTAATATACTGTAGACTATCTACATTTTCGGAGAAAGGACTGCGTGTTCATTCTACTCACCTGTGATTGGTAGCTGTGTCGAGCTCCACGACGAGGGCGTCGTGTTTTCGAAGGCGTGGGTAGTGTGACGAAAATGCCTATGGCCTGGAGAATGTCATTTTCGTTCTACGCTGACATTCTAAATAGCAATGTGAATGGACCGATAATGGTGGATATTCGACTTACCTGTATTAACTGTGCGCTGAAACTTTCAGCGAAGGACGTGTAAATATCCCTGACACGCATCTTACATCGAAACCGGGTGAGAGAGGTCGAACTCTGTTGATCTGACACGAAATCCAACACCGCCTGAGTCTATACTTTCGCTTTATGGGGGCTGCCATGTTTGGGCGCGCGATGGATTCTGGGAGCCAGAGCCTATATAAGACGGACAGAATGGACGTTCGGCATTCTGTCCCAGATGATCGGCGGGTAAACATCGTGCGGGAGAGCACAGAGACAGGATCGCCGCAAATGCGCCGAAAGTGCCGAAAGTGCCGAATTGACTGCCGAAACAGCGCCGAACCATCCGCCGAAGGGTTGGAAAGCCGAGAGCTAAGCCATAGCTTGGGGATAATAGATACTAACACGCACAGTATCTGATGACGAGACGAACCGCCAGACGGGGATAAAATACTAACACGCACAGTATCTGAAGACGAGATGTCCATCAACGGGGAATACAGAGCACCAAATATCCCACACTGCAGCCCACCACACAAATACCATTTAACATGATTACATATATTTGCTCACATACAAGATCGTCGGCCTTAGGGACGGATTAGATCTAATCACACTCACCTACACTAGTTACCTACAGGCCTCGGCTAGAGGTGACGGATTACACAAGCTTACATCCACTGTACATATTTACACTACCGCAGGGCTCGAATTATGCTTTGCCGCAAGTCTTTGAATTCTATTACAAATTATTGATATTAATTGACATTACACTGTAAGGTAATAATACGCCCCGAGACCAGGGCATTATTACCACATATATATGCAGACAATCTGAGGCTATTAACTCGTCCTTGGGTCAACGCCGTGAGGGCCGAAGTCGGATCGCCGAAGACGTGAGGTCTGCCGAGCCGAAGACGGATCGCCGAAGTCGGGCCGCCGAAGACGAGAAGTCTGCCGAGCCGAAGACGGGTCGCCGAAGACGTGAGGTCTGCCGAGCCGAAGACGGGTCGCCGAAGACGTGAGGTCTGCCGAGCCGAAGACGGGTCGCCGAAGACGGGCCGCCGAAGACGTGAAGTCTGCCGAGCCGAAAGGGGTCGCCGCCGAATTCGGGCCGCCGAATTCGGGTCGCCGAAGACGTGAGGTCTGCCGAGCCGAAAGGGGCTGCCGCCGAAGACGCTGTGGTGTGCTGTACGGGCCGACGCCGCCAAAGGGCTACTGCCAGGAGAGGCAGTGATACGGAGAGGATTCCAGAGACGATTAATAACGCTTAGATGAACTGGGCCGTGTAACCTTAGACACGGTAGACGTTCCATACAGTCCGAGGCTACGCCTACGACCGGAGAGGAACCAGAGACGCCGTACCATACCACGACGAGAGCCAGTCTGGACGAGACTGGGCCGTGACGCGTCATAGATAGGGTCTCATGTATATATTGTATATTATTAGTCTTTCTCTTTAAGATAAAGATAACACTTAACGATAACTACCTCTAGAGTAGGGATCTTTATTACAGGTATTGTGCGCGTACAGAGCTGTGTACATTGCAGAATACAATATTATTACTTTATTATTGCCTTGGTTGTTTCTACAGGTCCCTCCCATCCTACCTCCTCGATCCAGACAAGGTGACAGGTTGAATCGGACCTTCCTCGTTGGCCAATTCCAGTCATACGAGACTGCGTTCACATCAGCCTGACAATTTGTCACAGGGGCCTGAGACCAGGCCGCCTCAAGTCTCGTGTACACCGCAAAGATAGACATTTTCTGACCGCTCGAACGTCACAACTTCTTCGGCGACCCGATTTCGGCTCGGCAGACCTCACATCTTCGGCGACCCGTCTTCGGCTCGGCAGACTTCTCGTCTTCGGCGGCCCGACTTCGGCGATCCGTCTTCGGCTCGGCAGACCTCACGTCTTCGGTGACCCGACTTCGGCCCTCACGGCGTTGACCCAAGGACGAGTTAATAGGCTCAGATTGTCTGCATATATATGTGGTAATGATGCCCTGGTCTCGGGGCGTATTATTACCTTACAGTGTAATGTCAATTAATATCAATGATTTGTAATAGAATTCAAAGACTTGCGGCAAAGCATAATTCTAGCCCTGCGGCAGTGTAAATATGTAAAGTGGATGTAAGCTTGTGTTATCCGTCACCTCTAGCCGAGGCCTGTAGGTAACTAGGGTAGGTGAAGGTGATTAGATCTATTCCGTCCCTGAGGCTGACGATCTTGTATGTGAACAAGTATATGTAATCATGTAAAATGGTATTTGTGTGATGGGCTGCAATGTGGGATATTTGGTGCTCTGTATTCTCCGTTGATAGACATCTCGTCTTCAGATACTGTGCGTGTTAGTATCTTATCCCCGTCTGGCGGTTCGTCTCGTCATCAGATACTGTGCGTGTTAGTATCTATTATCCCCAAGTTATGGCTTAGCTCTCGGCTTTCCAACCCTTCGGCGGATGGTTCGGCGCTGTTTCGGCAGTCAATTCGGCACTTTCGGCACTTTCGGCGCATTTGCGGCGATCCTGTCTCTGTGCTCTCCCGCACGATGTTTACCCGCCGATCGTCTGGGACAGAATCCGAACGTCCATTCTGTCCGTCTTATATAGGCTCTGGCTCCCAGAATCCATTGCGCGCCCAAACATGGCAGCCCCCATAAAGCGAAAGTATAGGCTCAGGCGGTGTTGGATTTCGTGTCAGATCAACAGAGTTCGACTTCTCTCGCCCGGTTTCGATGCAAGATGTGTGTCAGGGATATTTACACGTCCTTCGCTGAAAGTTTCAGCGCACAGTCAATACAGCTAAGTCGAATATCCACCATTATCGGTCCATTCACAATGCTCTTTAGAATGTCAGCGTAGAACGAAAATAACATTCTCCAGGCCATGGGCATTTTCGTCACACATAATTTTCATGTAAATTTCATCTCCCGTAGGACATTAGAAATTGCATTTTCAGACTGTGAAATTTCTCCAAAATAAGAAAATCATCCGGTGACCAACATCGATATCTTAAACACTGTTTTCCCACAATGCGATCTTTTTTATTCGTCAAATAAAAGATGGGGGTCATCTAAAATGTGCTTTTATCGTTAAAATTATTTGAGTGTGCCAAAACCTATTGACAGTTTTTTTTAGTTTCGCTTGGTCACTATCTACCCAGTCATACATGTGCGTGTTGAAGTCGCCAGTGTAGGCTGAGGTGAGAAGTGTTTTTTCCCGCCTCATCAACAACATTGGCGGTGTCATTCCGCAGGAGCTATTTCCCTTCAGTGACTCTCCCAACGTCATATTTCACCTTTGCAGATAAGAGACTTCCTCGGGGGAGATGGTGATGTCGCATATCGAAGAACCCACTGTTTCTTTGATCAACAAAATAGACCGCACTGTGGGGAAACAGTGTTTAAAATATCAGCATAGGTCACGGATAATTTGTTTGGTGGTTCTCTCATGAATACAATGAAATTCTCTACATGTCACTGTACTTGTATCAGTGTGCCTTGATTTCCTTCGTTGCTGTGCAGAAGATTGATTTTGCATAATGTTGGCAAAAATTGCTGACGTGGTTATGTTTGCGGTTATGTACAGAACAAACTTTATCAAAAGCCTTTTTAATTCTTTTACATTTCTTAATGATAAACACCACAGCTACTCACAGTAGAACACTTAGGGTTTGTCGCCGGACAAGTTTTTGAGGCACGCACTTTATTTATCTCAATGCTAAAAGCATGGTATTCTTGTTCTATAGTTTTTACGCAGTTTGCATGGTCCAAAAAAAACCTCTGATTATTCAGTTATAATGTTCACTAGCTTTGCATAAATATTTCACCAAGGCAACTTAATATTCAACATTCAGTTTATTATTGATATCAGAAGTTCTTTTTCATATCGAAATTATTTTTTTGATACCTAACATTCATTTTTATATCTATAAAAAAGAACTTTTTTTAAATCAAAAAAGATTTTCGATGCTAACAGAACTATTTTTGTTTTATATTAAACAAACGAATGAATGTCAAAACGGCTGCCCTACGTATATTTATCATGTGTATTAGACAGCAAAATACACTTAACAACAAAGAAATATAGATTACCTGTATACGTAAACGCCAATTATTTTAGAAAAACATCTAGATGTATGGTATCGCTCTCAACAAATTTTGATTTGTCTGTCAGTGGAATTGCACTTTGTCTCTTTTTAAAGGATATTTGTGGCCCTGAGCGAGGTGAAAGATACGATCCCAACATCAGAGGATACCTTTCTGGATTCAAATATGGAATTGAAACAGATCGTGCCGGCAACGATATGATTACGTTTCAATCGTCAGGTGTAATAAAGCCTGAACCAGTCATTGATTGTCCTGAAGATAAATCTGTGTCACATTTGGTCCGCCTTCAACATGTGGATTCTATCATCACGCATCAAAACATCAAGGACGAATCTACAACCCCAGTCTCTCATCGCACCATGGAAGAACATCTAGGATATCAGGAACTGAGAGATGTCTATATAAAACAGGAACCGCCAGACGTGGATTGGAAATTCCGTACACTTTGCTCATCGGTTAAACCAATGGATGAACAAATACCAGCAATTCATGAGAAACTGTCACATACAGATGATGGAATCAAACTTGAACAAACAAATGTCCCAGGTGGCACAGAAATTTACACGAACATGAGGATGGGAAAGATGAATGTGAGTCTTGAACAATTGGATATTAGGAACTGTTGACCGATTCTCTCGTGTGTTTTACCTGCGATACAATATAATACTATATCCCAGGTTTTGCTAAAGTGTTGGGATCCACTGAATAACTTCGCATAATACAGGAGGAAGGGGACTCCGGAAATATTAGAGAAAAGCATTTTGTAGATCAATATTTCGACATGCAACCTGTTGGTAAACTACCGCTCCTGACGATGACATGAATAAATATATGCTGAAATACTGATTTACAAAATGCTTTTCCCAAATATTTTCGGAAATATTTTTCACCACTGCTTAGATTAGTGCTTCACGTAGATTAAGGTCGTGTAAATGTGGTCTTTCCAATATGAACGGAAATCCTCAATTGATGGTAGATGGTTACTGAATATGTGATATGTCACCTCTTATACAATAGTTGTTATGCTATAACAGGAGTTAATATCTTGCAGTTTTCGATGTAAACAACACCAAAGAACACCACTGATTCCATGCGTAAAGTATATTTATGAAATAATGTTTTCATCTAGACGTGCTAAATGGTTATTTTACGCACGGTTAGTGTGGGAAAGTTTACATTTTAGGACAAGGACGAAGCCCGCGCCCTAAAATTTATAAACTTTCCCACACTATTAAACCATGCCTAAAATAACCATTTAGCACGCCTATGAAAACATTATTTCTATTCTATTGCATTACTCAAATTGATTATCAAAAAAGATTACAATGAAAGGTTGAAAACATATTTTAAACTTTGACAACCTTTCTCCGTTTTTTGAAAAAAAAAAACACGTCCACTGATGTTGGGACGACGCTCCCGTCTCGGTTGGCATTGTGCCAATGGGGTGTAGGACAAAATCCCAGCGGACAAAACCCCAGTGGACAAAACCCCAGCGGACAAAACCCCAGTCGGACAAAAACAATATATTAGCCATACAACAACATTAAGAGATTTTATCTATATTTTTTTTTATTAAATTAAGGTCAATATTTACATGTTATGGAAAATATTTACACACAAAAATGTGACATTTCACATTGAGTTTTCTTTCTAGTTAGTAAGTCTATCTAATACAGTCTGATATTATGTCCAAGGCCTCTCATGGTTTCTTCCAATGTCTTACGACCGCTGTCCAAGTAAATGCACAGATGACCAAGATAGCATAACTTTTGTCCACCTTTGTTATTACGTATAATTTCCATGGTGATGTAATGACACATCGATGATTGATTTATTGACTTTTAAGGGCCGCTTCCCTTACGGATTTCGCGGCCCACCAAATAGATTACATAGGTATTTAGGTATTCTTGACTGGAATATATTTTGTCTATACTTTATCATTATTGTTATAATGACACATCAACATTTGATCTCTGTTTTATAGGCAAACTGTAGCTGTGAGTAAATCTAGTCATAAGCACTGAAAAGTACTCAAACCCAAACAAAAACAATAACAGACAAACATCAAAGACTATCAAGAATCAGTAAATAATAATCCTCACTTTAAGGTTTTAAATCCATTTAAATCAAGTGTGATAGAATTGTTGTTAAACTGATTTTGTCTCTGGTTATAATCACATCATTTAATTCACATATCATCACAAGTTCAATAATGTGATGGTAATACTTTTCTTTTTCAGGTAGAAAGTATCAAATGTGAAGGCCATGAGAGTCCTTCTACAGATATAAGCTTCCAGAAGCCACCGATTCATGTTGCGTTGTATCATACCCTAACAGAGGGGATCACCTTGGCCGGGAACGAAGATATTAATGCCGAAAAGTTGAAGAGGCTACCACCTGCAGGAAAAGTCTGTCTTGATATACTCATCGACGGGACACATACATACAGGCCTACTGGTGAAAATGCAAACAACAATTATAGGAGCACCAGCGAAGCCACTCTTGATAAGAATGCGAGGAAAAATACCGATAACACACTGATTAAGTGTTTTCTGTGTGATTATAGATCTGTCAATAACAGCGATCTTGTTTTGCAGTACACAGTGAAGAAAAGCCTTTCAAGTGTTCTCTATGTGATTATAGATCTATCAGTGCCAGCCATCATGTTCAACACGTGAGAACACACACTGGTGAAAAACCATTCAAATATTCTGTGTGTGATTTTAGATGTGCCCGTAACGGCAATCTTGTTAACCATGTGAGAACACACACTGGTGAAAAGCCTTTTAAATGTTCTCTATGTGTTTATAGATCTGCTTGTGGAAGCTCTCTTGTCAGACATATGAGAACGCACACTGGTGAAAAGCCTTTTAATTGTTCTCTATGTGATTATAGATCTGTTTGTGGAAGCTATCTTATGAGATATATGAGAAGGCACTCTAGTGAGAAGCCTTTCAAGTGTTCTTTATGTGATTATAGATCCGCGCAAAATAGTAATCTAGTTTCCCATATGAGAAAACACGCTAATGAAAAACCTTTCAGTTGTTCCGTGTGTGATTTTAGAACTGCCAGTAACAGCAATTTTGTTAGACATATGAGAACACACTGGTGAAAAGCCATTTCCGTGTTCTCTATGTGATTGTAGATCCACCCAAACATGCCAAAATAGTTTTCTTTTTTCGCATGTGAGAAAACACAATGGCGAAAGGCCGTTCAAATGTTCTGTTTGTGATTTTAGATCTGCCAATAACTGTGATGTTGTTAGACATATGAGAACACATACTGGTGAAAAACCTTTCAATTGTTTTTTATGCGATTATAAATCTGCTTATGAAAACGATCTGGTCAGACAGAGAACACACCCTGGCGAACAGCCTTTTGTAATGCTCTCTCTGTTATTTTAGATCCGTCAGTAACAACGATTTTGTTAGACATAAAAGAATACACTTATATCCAATTATTTTTAGGATGACACTTTCTTGGTAAAGCACAAACACTAGTGCTAGATGGGTCGGTCCCGTGCGACACTCGAACCCGCGCCCTCAGAGTTTAGCACCCAATCCACAGCAGTACATTCAAGCACTCTACACTATTCGTCCACGTGGGGTACGGACATTATCTGCCAACAACAGTTTCCCCCGCGACATTTCCCCCACCGACATTTTCCCCCACGATATTTTCCCCAGGCGACATTTTCCCCACCCTAATATCACCATCTGCCGACAATCGCAGTCGCGGTCATTTACTCACCTTGATATTTTTTTTAAGTTTGCACGTAGGAGAGTTCTAGGCACATTCGCATTCATCTGCCGATGTTCAACTAAAAAAGTAATCTCCCTTGAATTCCTATGACTCTCCTACGTGCAAACTTTAAAAATATTCAAGGTGAGGAAATGACCGCGACTGCGATTGTCAGCAGATCGTAATTATTACAGCACGTAATATTAGGGTGGGGAAAATGTCGTGTGGGGATACTGTTGTGGGGAAAAATGTCGGTGGGGAAAATGTCGCGGGGGAAACTGTCGTTGGGGGATAATGTCATGGACTCCGTCCACGTAAGCTTCCTCAAAAGTCTAGATTACGCGAATTTACTACCCCTCTGATGGACTGAATAATGGCACAGCTCGTAAAACCGATATTATATATATATACTAATATAATGTCATTGCGAAAGTAGGTAAACATTTATATCCAATTATTTTTAGGATCAGACTTTCTTGGTAAAGCTAGTATTTGTGCTTTACTAAGGAAGTATCATCCTAAAAATAATTGGATATTTAAGGATTGGTTTTCGAATTTTGCAGTTTCATCGGGGTGTAAGCTGCCAAATGATGTGGTTCAAACTGTATAAACTTGCGAGCACAGTTTACACGAAGCTTGAACCACATCATTGGACAGTGTATATACCTCGATGAAACTGCAGAATGCGAAGTCAATCCTTATTCTACGCTCTCATCCTAAGTTGATTTGTTTCCATTTTCGGAAAAAAATATAGATTGATTATTCAAAACGCGTTGGATGATTGACACCGACATACGTCAATTGAGCTGGCAGGGGATTACCAGAAATTTGACCGATCTGCTTGACTCCTATTTGTATCACTCCGCGGCGGACTGTTAATCGAAGGAAATACGATAAAACATTGTTTTTAATTCATGTGCTTTTTATTCTACTTGACAATTTCATTCCGCAGCTGATATCTATTTCGGTAGATACTATCCCACGCCAACATTAAAACTCTGGAACTACATTATCTGGCTGATTGTTCCGCCTTGCCAAATGTTGTGTATCAGCGGTTTGAATGTTCCTCATCCAAACGGTTTAACATATATGATTCAAGTATCGGCTTTAGGAGCTGCGCCATTATTCAGTCCATTAGAGGGGTGGTACATGTAAGTGGAGTGTAGGAAATATTCCCCCCTGGAAAAAATCCCCCAGGAAATATTCCCCCGTATTCCGCCCCCTCCCCTGGAAATGTCCCCCCCCCCCTATGATTCCCCCCCCCCCACCCCTGGAAAAAATCCTCCTCTACCTTTCAGATTTTTCAATGTTAGTTGAAAACCACAGAACAAAATAAAAAAATAAAAAAATATATATATATATATACATGGCTTATTTGAGTCATGCGATATTAACTTAGTAATGTCATGTTACAATAAGTACATTTATTAGGTGCAACAAAGTAAATAAAAACTATACACACATGGTTTATTTGCGTCATCAGGAAATATATTGGTAATGTCATGTTACAGTAAGTTGTTTTCGCATGTATATTGTATCCACGTGACTGGCACATATCACCAGATTCAGCCCCTAGTCGACCACCACATAGGGGGGCGGGGGGGGGGGCGGGTGTATTTCCGGGGGGGGGGGGATATTTCCTGGGGGAACTTTTCCAGGGGGGGGGGGACATTTCCGTACCCCATGTAAGTGTACGTCATTTAGAATCCGATTTCCGAACTTACTCTTTTGTGGAAGCTGAGGTGGCCGTGTGGTCCAAAGCGCTCATATTTACTGCTGGAGATTTGGTGCAGAACTCTAGTGCGCGGGATCGAGTCTCGCACGGGACTGACCCACCCAGCACTAGTATTTGTGCTTTACCAAGAAAATGTCAGCCCAAAAATAATTGGATGTAAATGTTTGTCAACTTTCTAAATAGCATTATTCAATCTATCAGATGGGTGGTAAATGTACGTCATCTAGACTCAGATCTCCGAACTTCCTCTTGTGTGAGAACTGAGGTGGCCGAGTGGTCTAGAGCACATGCATTTACTGCTGGCGATTTGGTGCCAAACTCTGAGAGCGCGGGTTCGAGTCGACCCATCCAGCACTAGTATTTGTGATTTACCAAGAAAGTATCATCCTAAAAATAATTGGATATAAATGGTTACCTACTTTCTAAATGGCATTAGTATATATAAGAGAACACACACTGGTGAAAAAACCTGTCAAGTGTTTTCGCAGATGAGAATCACACTGGTTAAAAGTCTTCCGAATATTCTGTGATTCCAAATGTTTGTGACAACCATCCGCTTTGACATATGAACACAAACGGGTGAAAATCCTTTGAAGTGTTCTCTATACGAGTATAGATGTCTGTGAAAACAATCTGGTTTGACATAATACAACAAACAGTGGTGAACTGCCACTTGCCTATTGCAGTCGGTCATTGACGTGTGGCATTAAGAATTGGATTTTTCCAATTCCATACGTCAAATGGCCCATATCTGTATACCAATACATCGTGAATATAGTACACATAATGAGTAAATATCAACATGAGAATTACCAAGAATTGTATCTTCTCTCGATGGCCTGACATGAATCAAACGGGATAAACATCTGTAATGAAGAGAACAGATGTGAGCATGTACTATCTTCATCGTATGCATGTTCATTCGTGAGTGGAAAGCATCCCTGATTTTTAAACTATTTTACAATATATTCAAAACTTGGGAGTTATTAAAGTAAAAAGTAGTCATTTGCAACGCTTGCCGCAATTATTTTCAAGGGGAAAGATAGGAGAAAGTATGGCGGTCCGAATGTAGGACAATGCGGAAATTACAAAAACAACGTAAGGTACCGGTACAGTATTTGGAGGACATCTTTTCTGCAAATGATTGTAGGAATGTATTTCGGAGAAGTGGTAGGCCGATATAGTATTTTCCCAGCTTATTGCATATAAGCTGCATATTGTTACATTACCATTTACAGGGTGTGAAATAGAGGTCAGACATCAGACATGCCTGATCGAAATCGGGCTCCAGCTAATGGAAGAGTGTTACCCAGGCTATGTTTTACCATATATATGTGATCAAATTTTGGAAAATGACTGATCAAATCGAATTTACTTATTTCACAGATTACTGGAATAAGCAAAATACATACTTGCATATAAAGATCCAGCCTTCCTTTTTTTCCTTCAACACACAACTGAAGCAAGTCACATGGTTGTAGTATTCAATAATTCTGAAAAATACCAGAAGAAGCTGTCAATGTTCTGATAGATCATGTAGAATGCAATACACGATATCAATGCTATTTCTTTCAATAATCATACATGTATGTAACTGAAGATATGCAATACGTGCACAGCCAGAAAAAAAGGTGATACTTATCACCATAGAACGGTGATGACAGCATCATCCAGAAAAGGTGTTGAGTTAGAGCCATCGCCCTTTTCCACCAACACCTCAAAAGGGTGATGGCTATCACCTTAAAAGGGTTATTGCTATCACCCTAAAAGGGTGATCAGCAATGAGTACAAATTTTTAGGTTTATCACCCTAAAAGGGCGATGACCATCACCCTAAAAGTGTGACGACCTGGGCCATCACCATAAAAGGGTGACAGCATTGGCCATCACCCCTTTTCATCACCTTTAAAGGGTGATGACCAGGCATCATCACCATAAAAAGGTTATGGGCCATCACCCATTTTCTGGCTGTGTGTATTAATGAGAGATATGCAGTTAGGCAGTTAATCTGGAGGCGTTGAGCTGCTATCAGGTAGGAATCCAAAACACTTTCTCTCATCTTAATTGCACTTCTCTTCAGGGAAAAATTATTATATAATCACATTCCTACATTGTGAAACAGCCTGCCAGAAAATCCAAACTTGGGTGAGAATCGAACTAACTACTAGGGGATTCTCACCCGAGCCAGTATTTTCTGGCAGGGTGTTTCCCAATGTTGGAATACAATTATATTATGATTCTCGCTTCTTGGTCTTTTACTTACCATTATTCGGGCAATTCAAACACGACGAAATCCAAATGTGATAAAAAGCGGAAGTAGGGCAAAAAAGAGAGAAGAGAAATAAACAATTAAGCAATGAAAGATCCTAACAATTATATACGTATATATACATGCATTGTGCAACCACATCAGTCACCAGCGTCCATGATGCAACAAGAATATAAACAGCAGATGTCTTCGTAATTCTACTCGCAAACAAGTACGACAGACTTCTGGAATAAAATGAAATAAACCTATCCTTACTCGCGTTAATATTGAAGTTGTTAAGTTACTATGACAGATGCCAATCCCCATACGAAATGTGTAAGGGTTACTAAATGTATATCAGGAACGAAATTTAACATTTGGTCACATACATGTATTGGTTATGGACAATTCTGCATCTCATGTGTCTCAAATTTGAAAGCTTTACTTATGGAGAAATAACATAAGTGGAATTGCTGTTATCCTGTGCAAAAAGGGATCAGTGCACTTCAGTTGGTCTGCTTAGAAATTGATTTATCTTCATATATATAAAGATGGCATGATTGGGTATCAAACAGCTACTCAGCAAATGTAATTATTAGAAATTGGCCACTCCAGATAGGAGGTGGAAAGTTACATGTCATGTTTTCATTCAGCTTAGGCATGTAATTTCTGGTCACTGAGAGATATCCTGGTAAACTCCTATGAAATCCTCTGTAATATAATAGCTGTACATCGATATAAAACTGCAAATTGAAATACAGAAATGTTTAAGAAAGGAAAGTAAAATGTTCACCATACCCTTACTCTTGACTTTGACATGTAAATGTAGTTACCTTTAGTTACCAGATTTTCTTCTCCTGGTCTAACCGCACATGTTCGATGGACCGTCCAACAATTCTTTGTCTGACCTGTCGTCTTAATGATCTTCTACATGGGAGTGAAAACGGGGGTGACTGTGATGTTGATGATTGAGGACTTTGATGGCCACCAAGAGATGTTGAAGTGGGGGGTTGAGAATTTGGTTGGGAATTTCTCTGTACAGCACTTGCTTTCGATTTAAATGAATAAGCCCATGCTTTTTGAGGCTGCCGCGTAGCGTCGCAGCCTTATTGAATCAGCTTGGTCTCATGGGGGCCAAAATCGCTTTGTCGGCAAGATTGCGAAAAAACAAAGCAGAGTTGAGACTTACCGTCACAGGGCCAAATGTGGAGAAGATATTGAACTAGAAATTCGTACCAATTTGGGCTGTCTCAGATAAACAGAAGTCTGTTTTTCAAGCCCAAATTGTTTGTGTAAAATTCTGAACCGGAAGTTCACAATCCAGAATCCCCCCCAAAACTGCGCGGAAATGTCTTTGCGCATACTGCAAAATGGGTTCTCGCGAGATTTTTACGACAGCTTCTTGGAAGTGATCTCCCTTTATATAATCAATCTGCTCGTTGAGGGCGCTGTGGTTAGCGAAGCTTGAAAGGCAAAACTAATGGATCAATAACAAGAACTGCACTAGATTGATGGCACGATCTGGCCTGTATTTCTATCAAGTGTTCATGCCTGGCAACAGCAATTCGATAACCAGAACAAGCGGAGTGATCGTTTTATTGCGGAGAATAAAAGCTGAATTAAACTTTGTCCCTGAGTATTTTAATCGGAAGAAAATCGTGCTTGCCAACACGGTCAGCTAACACATGAACATGAACGTTGCGTTGCCCGTGCCGATTTTGACTTGCTCCAGACACGCTAACGTAGCACTCGCGAGTTGATCTAGTGAAGGCAACAACAACAACAACAATTATTTTGTTTGATTATTTATCACGACATTTTCATTTGGGAACTCGACTTATCTCTTGAAGAATTCAATATTCATCCACTATAACACATTTTTTTTGCGCGTGTTCGCGCGCATTTTCCCATCGATAAAAAAACAATTGTTTAGGGCAAAACTCAATTTCAAAATTTCTCAAAAATTCAATTCTTCAAATTCAAGTTTTTATTCTGGGTTTAATACTAACATAGATGAAAAAGTGGCTAACCTTCCCCCCCCCCTGCTGTTATGATATTTAAGAAAATATCCTTCTAACAAATTTAATCTCATAATTGAACCTTTTGTTGACATGTTACACTGAACTCCCTAATAGTGGAACAGCCTGGCGAGAGAAATGAGCCCACCGAGTCAACATCCATCTTAGCATGCTGAGGGCATTTCACGTTTCGCTTAAGACTGCCCTTAGCTCAACGCTATGATTCGGCATGTATTCCACATGGTACCACCTCTCGGCTGCAAAGGATATATTTCTGGAGGGACATAATCCTGTTCGAAAGTTGTTCCTGAAGCATCAAATCACATGCCCGCCGCATTTAAACGAGCCAATGAAATTATCTGTATTTAAATATTTGACCTGTGCATTTCAGACATGTCAGTCTCACTTGAGTGCAGAGGCGCAAGACTGGGGGATTCTATGCGAGACAAAAACGAAGTTGTGCGAATCAGCTATTTTAGTTCTCACTCTAATGGAACATGCTTATTTGTTTTTCTTAAGAAAAATCATATTACAAACGACCTTACCTATTTCAAAAAAATAAAATCGACGACAGTTCACATGAAAATGATATGCTTTTTACCCCTCGGCCATTTTGGCCTCGGGGTATTGTCGTTGCCATGTACGTCCGTCCGTCCGTCTGTACGTCCGTACGTCCGTCCGTTACCGCATTTTAGGCAAAGCCGCTTGGGACACAACCACCAAATTTTCACCACTTATCTATCTAGTGCTAAGTCAGACGCCTATCGAAAGTGGCTCCCTCGTCCCATATTTTACAGAGTTATGCCCCTTTACAACTATATTAATTTCTATTTCTCTCCTATATGCCTGAATGTAATCAGCTATATCTGCGGAACTGTGTTCGGTATAGCTACTATATTTTGGAAACTTATTTATATTGTTGTATTCTACAAGCCAACAAAGGATTACTCGCCTCTTCTTACGGAGTTATGCCTCTTTCGGATGTAATAATCTCCGATTTTGTTATTTGTAGCTGAATGTACAAGTTATATCTCAAGATTCGTGTTCGGTACAGCTTATTTGTCTCGGATCTTATTTTACAGAGTGCTAAGTCAGACGCGTATTAGAAGTGGCTCCCCTGGGCCCATATTTTACAGAGTTATGCCAGTTCACTGATATATTAATTTCTATTTCTGTCCTATATGCCTGAATGTAATCCGCTATATCTGCGGAACTGTGTTCGGTATAGCTACTGTATTTTGGAAACTTATTTATATTGCTGCATTCTACAAGCCAACAAAGGATTACTCGCATCGGCTTATAGAGTTATGCCCCTTTCGGATGTAATAATCTCCGATTTTGTTATCTGTAGTTGAATGTACAAGTTATATCTGCAGATCCATGTTCGGTACAGCTTATTCATCTTGGTTCTAATTTTACAGTAGTGCTAAGTCAGACGTCTATCGAAAGTGGCTTCCCTCGGCGCATATTTTACAGAGTTATGCCCCTTTACAGATATATTAATTTCTATGTTTGTCCTATATACCTGAATGTAACCAACTATATCTGCAGAACTGTGTTCGGTATAGCTACTATATTTTGGAAACTTATTTATGTTGTTGTATTCTACAAGCCAACAAAGGATTACTCGCCTCGGCTTATGGAGTTAAGCCCCTTTCGGTTGTAATACTCTCGGATTTTGTTATCTGTAGCTGAGTGTACAAGTTATATCTGCAGATCCGCGTCCAGTACAGCTTATTTGGCTCGGATCTTATTTTACAGAGTGCTAAGTCAGACGCGTATCGAAAGTGGCTCCCCTCGGCCCATATTTTACAGAGTTATGCCCCTTTACAGATATATAATTTTTCTATTTCTGTCCTATATGCCTGAATGTAACCAACTACTGACCTCTTGATCATCCCACATAGAACTAGTTCTTCCCCAGTTCACACTACACATGGGTCTCAATCACTTGGGGAAAGCCGAGGGGTTTTGATTAGATCAATCTCATGTTATTTTCTGATAGGGGCATTTCGAGGCCCACCAAGAGATCATTTCAGTCGATGGCTTTCTGGAGGTATGTCTTCGTTTTATGAATGTGACTGCGCCGTTGTCGGATCTCACGGGACCAATCGGATGTGACCAATTGGGAAATGCCCTAATGTACTTGGATATCACCCATTACTGCATGGCTATGAGCAGAAGTTTCTACGTATGATCGTGCCATGCGTTAGGATGATGATCAACATCATGAAGTGAGGACATTGATCTTGGCAATGCAGAGCTAGAGGAAGGAGATAAATCTGTCAGTGTCATCAACGTCTCCCGATCGAGAGAAGAAAACGTGTGTTCAAATTCTACCATGCATGAAAAAAATGGAGAAACTAGTTGGAATACATGACAGTATGGTGATAAAAAAAATCAGAAGGGGTGACAAGCTGAAGTACCAGGAAGACAAGTAAAAAAATAGTTACTTCTGGACGGTAACTTTCAAAAACCTGAACGGATTCTTTGCAGATTTGGTATGTGGATAACGAGGATATCACTCGAGATTGCATTCTAAGCTGGGTACTGAATGTTAAGGTTCCAAGCCAAATCAGTAGTTTCAATGTCGGTGGACTTCAGACGCTCTGATTTTCATTAAAATTTTCTCTGAAGCATCAAATTAATTAATGGGATAAATTATCAAATTATTGTACTTCGTACATTTCATCCTGTTATGACTGTCAAAGGTAACTAAATCATTACACATAACACAACCTATACACATGATCAAATTTTGGGAAATAGGAAAAACTATGTATTTCTAAAGATCACAGTCAAACATCAAAACCATAAAATCACACAGATAACGGCAGCCTTTCGAAGTCCACGAGTTCTAGTTTTCACATTTACATCAATGCCCCGCTCGGCCTTCCACTTGTATCCCAGCACAATCACATCCTCTTGTTGCAGTTCGCAAGGGGTAAATCGATTGCCACCGAAGGAACCATAGAGAAGTCTCTTCACCAAAGGCAACACTGGTATGCTGGTGTTTTGCTACATCTGCAAAGTTTGATACAATGAGACGTCGTTGCCTCTCCGTGTCTCACAGAGTGCTCTGTGAATGTTCCTTTGTCAATGTCTCGATGGCACTAAATTCGTTCGCTGCCAGATTGGCATGCTTTTCGTGAAACGTTTCCTTAAATAAAGCCAGTAATGCAGGAGATCTGTCTGGCACGACATCCAATGTTTCCTCCTCATGTATTAAACGTGCACGTTTCGAAGAGGATTCTTTAGCAGCTTCAAGTTTCCTCTTCTATTTCTTCAATTTTACATTTGGCTTCGCCTGGTGTTTCCACGCATGTTCCAACTTCTGCCTCCGTTGAACATACGTACACCGACGGTGGAACGAATCTCCGGCATCAAACCCGTCATCATCTCCCAATCTACAGGGAACCAGGATATGCCCAGTGTTGTTTTTTTTGAAGATTGGTGGTGAAATTGCCCAATACTTTTCAAGATCAATCTCTCAAGAATGATGTTAATCTTTTTCGGCATGCCATTATCTAGTGAGGATGTACTTACACCACTGCCCTTCCGAGGTACCAACTTTTCCACAGTGAAATTTCCTTCATTCCGAAATTCATTCTGTGACCGCAAATATGATCGACTGGATCAGCTTCACCCACAGCCTGTGTCATGCTTGTCAACATCCTCATCTTCTCCTTCTCCATGACGACCACCAACCTCATTCTCTTTGGGAAGTTTGGGGGTCTCCTTTGCCTTACAGAGAAAAAAGTTGTTAGTGATCTCCGAATATGTGATGGGCGGAGCTGACCTACAGCTGAGCCATCCTCGTTGTCATCTCCAGACCTCATTCCAATGACACATCGGAGTGAACTAGTTTGGTCAACTTTCCCCTGTCCTTAAACTGAGGCTTCTCTATCAACTTATGTGTTTCAAACACTTTCACAAGCGCGCTCGAGTTTCTCAAAACCGGCAATCCCAAACAGCCAACTCCTCCTGTATTTGGGAATGCACAGAAAAGTCACAATCATCAATCCTTTTCGTTTGTCTTTTCCACCAATTGGTACCTTCACATTGGCAATTGGCATCAACTTCCATTGATTGCGATCCTCCAATCCAATTTCTGTAAAAATGATGATCTGCAGGTTTGCTTTTAGCTGTTACAGCTACAGAACAATTGTGGCTAGAGTTGTTTATAATCGCTATATGAAGAAGTCTCCCAGTATGAGCGCCAAAGACAACCCCAGCTCCACTTGGGAGGAGTGTTTATGGGGCTTTTTAATCGAGCCTCATTCATAGATGACTTTTATAGCTGATACACCTTGGTCATAAACTCCTCCTGTCTCTCTCCAATGCCAGCCATCATACTTGTCATCCACCGGGTACCAATTTCGTGCTCAATAGCTGTAACATGACGTTTGGCCCGATTTGGGGGCACCCAACGTTGTCACACACGTTGGTTTACGCGGGATAAGCCGTTTGCATCGTGATTTAATATCGATCCGTGATTATGATCCGGGTTATCATGAAAGTCGATCGGGGGGGGGGGGGTGATCTGGATATATGTTCATGAGGGTTTACCGGGTCGTATTGGACAGGCGAGGGATGCGGTCTGCTCAGCTGTTTGATGGGAAGCAATGTACATGGGGGTAATGTGTCTGGGTATCTGATCTGATTAACGGTTTGTGTGTGTTGACACTGGATAATAGTGTGGAACTTAAGTGTTGGGCCACGTGTGACAGCTGATGAAGACATCGGGAGATACGGAAGCTTTCATTAAACTTTGGCAAGAGACTGAACAACTGCAGCATACACTTATGCACTCTCCAAAGAGACCGCCCCGGGCCATGATCCATGAAATGAATTTCTGTCACCTCGATCCGGACCGACTTCGACCGTAAAGTCACCAATCCCAAACAAAAGGAAGAAGCCCTGGCAGCTATTAGTACGATTATCCAACGAACAAAACGCCACACGGAGCCCCATCGCACAACGACAAAAGTCACATCACGTAGACGGAACCAGCCCGTGACGAATAAATGCCTAGTGGTACGGTAGCCCATTAGGGCCATTGTCGTTTTCTTTCGATCTCCTATGTTTTTTTCCTATTTTCGAAGTAACAAACGTCCTTGAACACTGAAAATTCGCAGAATATTGCTATGAATTCGCTGAAAATTCAGATGATTTCTAGGAAAATACAAAGAAAACATAGAAAATCAAGTTGATTTCTTCGAAAATTCCGCGGATATAATTAATTTCCTCCAGGGATATAATTAATTTCCTCCGCGGATATAATCAATTTCCTCCGCGGATATAATTAATTTCCTCCGCGGATATAATTAATTTCTTCCACGGAGGAAAACCACGTGACTTCAATTACCTCGTTTTGATGCCTCCGCCATTTTTCCTTGGCGTTTCCGGAGGTGACAATTACACTTTCACCGATTGACTTGAAAATCGGTTATAAGTAATATCGGGGTCGCTGATCACGAATCCGCGGTCAGAAATGACCTCGACCTTGACCTTCAAAACGAGTATTGAACATTTGTGTATGAATTTCACCTTATCGGAAGGTCACAAGATATAGGCGGACGACCTTGACTTTTTGATATGTGAAAACCCCGTAACCTGTGCGTTGACCTATGACCTCGACCTATGACCTCGACATATGACCTCGGACTAAAAAGTGCGATAGTACAATCAAAATGCAGCATCGCAAATTTTGACCTGGGGACAAAGGTCAAGGTCGAGGTCACCTGTCAACGCACAGATGACGAGGTCATCACATATCAAAAGGTCAAGCTCGTCCCCCTAAATCTTGTGACCTTCCGACAAGGGCGAGGTCAAGTTCAATTTTGACCTCGGATTCGTGATCAGTGACCTCGAAAATACTTATATACCGATTTTCAAGTCAATCGGTGAAGGTGTAATTTCGACCTCCGGAGACGCCAAGATCTCGTCAAGGAAAATGGCGGAGGCTTCAAAACGAGGCAATTCAAGTCACGTGGAATTCCTCCGCGGAGGAAATTAATTATATCCGCGTAGGAAATTAATTATATCCGCGGAGGAAACTGAATATATATCATCGTAGGAAACTAATTATATCCGCGGAGGAAATTAATTATATCCGCGGAGGAAATTAATTATATCTGCGGAATTTTCGAGGAAACTAACTTAGTTTTCTATGTTTTCTTGTATTTTCCAAGAAATTGTCTGAATTTTCAGCGAATTCGTAGCAATATTCTGCGAATTTCCTGTGTTCAAGGGCGTAAAAACAGAGGCAAAATCGAAGACAAGCCATCGACTTTGTCTCTGTTTTGATAATTTCTTGTAAAATAAATAAAGAAAATAAAAGAAAACCTAGAAAATTAAGTTCGTTTCTTCGGAAATAGAAGAAAAACATTGGAAATCGAAAGAAAACCACAATGGCCCTAATGGGCCACCGTATAGTGGCCATTCCAGAGCTTAACTGAAAGATGGTTATAAAATGGAAGGTGTGTCGGTGTTTCCGACAACTCCTGTGTTTCTCTCTTCAGCCTTTAACTAGCTGCCGAGTCTTCTATCTGTAAATAGCCGCTATTTTGTGTATTTTACCGCTTCACTGATTATTGTGTGTGTATAGTCATCTCATATCCTTTTAGGGTTCATGGTATACAGAGGTAAAAGCGTTCGGTGTCCGGTTATTTTCGTTTAGTTTGACCTAACGAAACGCGAACCGAACTAAGTGTAAGCGATCCAAACGCGTTTCAAATGATTATAGAAAACGAAACGCTTTCAATATCGCATAATTTTTTTTTTATCAAAACCCGCTTCTCTCGTCAAACGCGTTTGCTCTGATCGAAGCGCGTTTAAGATTTGTGTATGACTTTCACCTTATCAGAAGGTCACAAGATATAGGCGGACGACCTTGACTTTTTTATATGTGAAAACCCCGTAACCTGTGCGTTGACCTATGACCTCGACCTATGACCTCGGACTAAAAACTGCGATAGGGCAATGAAAATGCAGCATCGCAAATTTTGACCGGGGGACAAAGGTCAAGGTCGAGGTAACCTGTCAACGCACAGATCACGAGGTCATCACATATCAAAAGGTCAAGCTCGTCCCCCTAAATCTTGTGACCTTCCGACAAGGGCGAGGTCAAGTTCAATTTTGACCTCGGATTCGTGATCAGTGACCTCGAAAATACTTATATACCGATTTTCAAGTCAATCGGTGAAGGTGTAATTTCGACCTCCTGAGACGCCAAGAATCTCTTCAAGGAAAATGGCGGAGGCTTCAAAACGAGGCAATTCAAGTCACGTGGAATTCCTCCACGGAGGAAATTAATTATATCCGCGTAGGAAATTAATTATATCCGCGGAGGAAACTGAATATATATCATCGTAGGAAACTAATTATATCCGCGGAGGAAATTAATTATATCCGCGGAGGAAATTAATTATATCCGCGGAATTTTCGAGGAAACTAACTTAGTTTTCTATGTTTTCTTGTATTTTCCAAGAAATTGTCTGAATTTTCAGCGAATTCGTAGCAATATTCTGCGAATTTCCCGTGTTCAAGGGCGTAAAAACAGAGGCAAAGTCCAAGACAAACCATCGACTTTGTCTCTGTTTTGATGATTTCTTGTAAAATAAATAAAGAAAATAAAAGAAAACCTAGAAAATTAAGTTCGTTTCTTCGGAAATAGAAGAAAAACAGGAAATCGAAAGAAAACGACAATGGCCCTAATTGGCCACCGTATAGTGGCCATTCCAGAGCTTAACTGAAAGATGGTTATAAAATGGAAGGTGTGTCGGTGTTTACGACAACTCCCGTGTTTCTCTCTTCAGCCTTTAACTAGCTGCCGAGTCTTCTATCTGTAAATAGCCGCTATTTTGTGTATTTTACCGCTTCACTGATTATTTTGTGTGTATAGGCATCTCATATCCTTTTAGGGTTCATGGTATACAGAGGTAAAAGCGTTCGGTGTCCGGTTATTTTCGTTTAGTTTGACCTAACGAAACGCGAACCGAACTAAGTGTAAGCGATCCACACGCGTTTCAAATGATTATAGAAAACGAAACGCTTTCAATATCGCATAATTTTTCTTTTATCAAAACCCGCTTCTCTCGTCAAACGCGTTTGCTCTGATCGAAGCGCGTTTAAGATTTGTGTATGACTTTCACCTTATCAGAAGGTCACAAGATATAGGCGGACGACCTTGACTTTTTTATATGTGAAAACCCCGTAGCCTGTGCGTTGACCTATGACCTCGACCTATGACCTCGACCTATGACCTCGGACTAAAAACTGCGATAGTGCAATGAAAATGCAGCATCGCAAATTTTGACCTGGGGGCAAAGGTCATGGTCGAGGTAACCTGTCAACGCACAGATCACGAGGTCATCACATATCAAAAGGTCAAGCTCGTTTTTGTGATCTTGTGACCTTCCGACAAGGGCGAGGTCAAGTTCAATTTTGACCTCGGATTCGTGATCAGTGACCTCGAAAAGACTTACATACCGATTTTCAAGTGAAAGATGTATGGTAGCACTTCATTTCCAGCTAACACCCTGCTACTACAGTCTGTCTGAGGGGGCTCGAACACGCGAACCTTTTGCCGACAGCCGAACCTCTCTAACCCACTCGGCCACCGAATCACTCTACCAGATACTATGTTTAAAATCTAGTCATTCTTCGCACACGCGCTTGTTTTACCTAGAAGAACTATGACGTCACCTGGTTTGTGCTTGATAGTTCCTGCTCTTCTCCCCTGCATACTGCTCTTCAGTGCCAGAGGGAGAATTGGGTATGCGGTAAACCCAGGAAGCGAAATATCCCCCGTTTTAGTACTGAATAAGTAACAAACTGTTGTAGCAGTTTCTTTCCCCATTTTAGTATGCTTTCATACCTGTCCGGAGACGCCAAGGATCTGTTCAAGGAAAATGGCGGAGGCTTCAAAACGAGGCAATTCAAGTCACGTGGAATTCCTCCGCGGAGGAAATTAATTATATCAGCGTAGGAAATTAATTATATCCGCGGAGGAAACTGAATATATATCATCATAGGAAACTAATTATATCCGATGAGGAAATTAATTATATCCGCGTAGGAAATTAATTATATCCGCGGAATTTTCGAGGAAACCAACTTAGTTTTCTATGTTTTCTTGTATTTTCCAAGAAATTGTCTGAATTTTCAGCGAATTCGTAACAATATTCTGCGAATTTCCCGTGTTCAAGGGCGTAAAAACAGAGGCAAAGTCGAAGACAAACCATCGACTTTGTCTCTGTTTTGATGATTTCTTGTAAAATAAATAAAGAAAATAAAAGAAAACCTAGAAAATTAAGTTCGTTTCTTCGGAAATAGAAGAAAAACATAGGAAATCGAAAGAAAACGACAATGGCCCTAATTGGCCACCGTATAGTGGCCATTCCAGAGCTTAACTGAAAGATGGTTATAAAATGGAAGGTGTGTCGGTGTTTACGACAACTCCTGTGTTTCTCTCTTCAGCCTTTTAACTAGCTGCCGAGTCTTCTATCTGTAAATAACGGCTATTTTGTGTATTTACCGCTTTACTGATTATTTTGTGTGTATAGGCATCTCATATCCTTTTAGGGTTCATGGTATACAGAGGTAAAAGCGTTCGGTGTCCGGTTATTTTCGTTTAGTTTGACCTAACGAAACGCGAACCGAACTAAGTGTAATCGTTTCAAACGAGTTCCAAATGATTATGGAAAACGAATCAGTGATCAGTGATCAGTGACCCCGAAAATACTTACATACCGATTTTCAAGTCAATCGGTGAAGGTGTAATTTCGACCTCCGGAGACGCCAAGGATCTCTTCAAGGAAAATGGCGGAGGCTTCAAAACGAGGCAATTCAAGTCACGTGGAATTCCTCCGCGGAGGAAATTAATTATATCAGCGTAGGAAATTAATTATATCCGCGGAGGAAACTGAATATATATCATCATAGGAAACTAATTATATCCGATGAGGAAATTAATTATATCCGCGTAGGAAATTAATTATATCCGCGGAATTTTCGAGGAAACCAACTTAGTTTTCTATGTTTTCTTGTATTTTCCAAGAAATTGTCTGAATTTTCAGCGAATTCGTAACAATATTCTGCGAATTTCCCGTGTTCAAGGGCGTAAAAACAGAGGCAAAGTCGAAGACAAACCATCGACTTTGTCTCTGTTTTGATGATTTCTTGTAAAATAAATAAAGAAAATAAAAAAAGAAAACCTAGAAAAATTAAGAGTTTCGTTTCTTCGGAAATAGAAGAAAAAGCATGGGAAATCGAGAAAACGACAATGGCCTAATTGGCCACCGTATGAGTGGCCATTCAGGCTTTAACTAGAAGAGATGATTTATAAAAATGGAAGGTGTGTCGGTGTTTACGACAACTCCCGTGTTTCTCTCTTCAGCCTTTAACTAGCTGCCGAGTCTTCTATCTGTAAATAGCCGCTATTTTGTGTATTTTACCGCTTCACTGATTATTGTGTGTGTATAGTCATCTCATATCCTTTTAGGGTTCATGGTATACAGAGGTAAAAGCGTTCGGTGTCCGGTTATTTTCGTTTAGTTTGACCTAACGAAACGCGAACCGAACTAAGTGTAAGCGATCCAAACGCGTTTCAAATGATTATAGAAAACGAAACGCTTTCAATATCGCATAATTTTTTTTTTATCAAAACCCGCTTCTCTCGTCAAACGCGTTTGCTCTGATCGAAGCGCGTTTAAGATTTGTGTATGACTTTCACCTTATCAGAAGGTCACAAGATATAGGCGGACGACCTTGACTTTTTTATATGTGAAAACCCCGTAACCTGTGCGTTGACCTATGACCTCGACCTATGACCTCGGACTAAAAACTGCGATAGGGCAATGAAAATGCAGCATCGCAAATTTTGACCGGGGGACAAAGGTCAAGGTCGAGGTAACCTGTCAACGCACAGATCACGAGGTCATCACATATCAAAAGGTCAAGCTCGTCCCCCTAAATCTTGTGACCTTCCGACAAGGGCGAGGTCAAGTTCAATTTTGACCTCGGATTCGTGATCAGTGACCTCGAAAATACTTATATACCGATTTTCAAGTCAATCGGTGAAGGTGTAATTTCGACCTCCTGAGACGCCAAGAATCTCTTCAAGGAAAATGGCGGAGGCTTCAAAACGAGGCAATTCAAGTCACGTGGAATTCCTCCACGGAGGAAATTAATTATATCCGCGTAGGAAATTAATTATATCCGCGGAGGAAACTGAATATATATCATCGTAGGAAACTAATTATATCCGCGGAGGAAATTAATTATATCCGCGGAGGAAATTAATTATATCCGCGGAATTTTCGAGGAAACTAACTTAGTTTTCTATGTTTTCTTGTATTTTCCAAGAAATTGTCTGAATTTTCAGCGAATTCGTAGCAATATTCTGCGAATTTTCCGTGTTCAAGGACGTAAAAACAGAGGCAAAGTCGAAGACAAACCATCGACTTTGTCTCTGTTTTGATGATTTCTTGTAAAATAAATAAAGAAAATAAAAAAAAACCTAGAAAATTAAGTTCGTTTCTTCGGAAATAGAAGAAAAACATAGGAAATCGAAAGAAAACGACAATGGCCCGAATGGGCCGCCGTATAGTGGCCATTCCAGAGCTTAACTGAAAGATGGTTATAAAATGGAAGGTGTGTCGGTGTTTACGACAACTCCTGTGTTTCTCTCTTCAGCCTTTTAACTAGCTGCCGAGTCTTCTATCTGTAAATAACGGCTATTTTGTGTATTTTGCCGCTTTACTGATTATTTTGTGTGTATAGGCATCTCATATCCTTTTAGGGTTCATGGTATACAGAGGTAAAAGCGTTCGGTGTCCGGTTATTTTCGTTTAGTTTGACCTAACGAAACGCGAACCGAACTAAGTGTAATCGTTTCAAACGAGTTCCAAATGATTATGGAAAACGAATCAGTGATCAGTGATCAGTGACCCCGAAAATACTTACATACCGATTTTCAAGTCAATCGGTGAAGGTGTAATTTCGACCTCCGGAGACGCCAAGGATCTCTTCAAGGAAAATGGCGGAGGCTTCAAAACGAGGCAATTCAAGTCACGTGGAATTCCTCCGCGGAGGAAATTAATTATATCAGCGTAGGAAATTAATTATATCCGCGGAGGAAACTGAATATATATCATCGTAGGAAACTAATTATATCCGCGGAGGAAATTAATTATATCCGCGGAGGAAACTAATTATATCCGCGGAATTTTCGAGGAAACTAACTTAGTTTTCTATGTTTTCTTGTATTTTCCAAGAAATTGTCTGAATTTTCAGCGAATTCGTAGCAATATTCTGCGAATTTCCCGTGTTCAAGGGCGTAAAAACAGAGGCAAAGTCCAAGACAAACCATCGACTTTGTCTCTGTTTTGATGATTTCTTGTAAAATAAATAAAGTAAATAAAAGAAAACCTAGAAAATTAAGTTCGTTTCTTCGGAAATAGAAGAAAAACAGGAAATCGAAAGAAAACAACAATGGCCCTAATTGGCCACCGTATAGTGGCCATTCCAGAGCTTAACTGAAAGATGGTTATAAAATGGAAGATGTGTCGGTGTTTACGACAACTCCCGTGTTTCTCTCTTCAGCCTTTAACTAGCTGCCGAGTCTTCTATCTGTAAATAACGGCTATTTTGTGTATTTTACCGCTTCACTGATTATTTTGTGTGTATAGGCATCTCATATCCTTTTAGGGTTCATGGTATACAGAGGTAAAAGCGTTCGGTGTCCGGTTATTTTCGTTTAGTTTGACCTAACGAAACGCGAACCGAACTAAGTGTAAGCGATCCAAACGCGTTTCAAATGATTATAGAAAACGAAACGCTTTCAATATCGCATAATTTTTCTTTTATCAAAACCCGCTTCTCTCGTCAAACGCGTTTGCTCTGATCGAAGCGCGTTTAAGATTTGTGTATGACTTTCACCTTATCAGAAGGTCACAAGATATAGGCGGACGACCTTGACTTTTTTATATGTGAAAACCCCGTAACCTGTGCGTTGACCTATGACCTCGACCTATGACCTCGGACTAAAAACTGCGATAGTGCAATGAAAATGCAGCATCGCAAATTTTGACCTGGGGACAAAGGTCATGGTCGAGGTAACCTGTCAACGCACAGATCACGAGGTCATCACATATCAAAAGGTCAAGCTCGTCCCCCTAAATCTTGTGACCTTCCGACAAGGGCGAGGTCAAGTTCAATTTTGACCTCGGATTCGTGATCAGTGACCTCGAAAATACTTACATACCGATTTTCAAGTGAATCGGTGAAGATGAATTGGGTATGCGGTAAACCCAGGAAGCGAAATATCCCCCGTTTTAGTACTGAATAAGTAACAGACTGTTGTAGCAGTTTCTTTCCCCATTTTAGTATGCTTTCATACCTGTCCGGAGACGCCAAGGATCTCGTCAAGGAAAATGGCGGAGGCTTCAAAACGAGGCAATTGAAGTCACGTGGAATTCCTCCGCGGAGGAAATTAATTATATCAGCGTAGGAAATTAATTATATCCGCGGAGGAAACTGAATATATATCATCATAGGAAACTAATTATATCCGATGAGGAAATTAATTATATCCGCGTAGGAAATTAATTATATCCGCGGAATTTTCGAGGAAACCAACTTAGTTTTCTATGTTTTCTTGTATTTTCCAAGAAATTGTCTGAATTTTCAGCGAATTCGTAGCAATATTCTGCGAATTCCCCGTGTTCAAGGGCGTAAAAACAGAGGCAAAGTCGAAGACAAATCATCGACTTTGTCTCTGTTTTGATGATTTCTTGTAAAATAAATAAAGAAAATAAAAGAAAACCTAGAAAATTAAGTTCGTTTCTTCGGAAATAGAAGAAAAACATAGGAAATCGAAAGAAAACGACAATGGCCGTAATGGGCCACCGTATAGTGGCTATTCCAGAGCTTAACTGAAAGATGGTTGTAAAATGGAAGGTGTGTCGGTGTATACGACAACTCCTGTGTTTCTCTCTTCAGCCTTTTAACTAGCTGCCGAGTCTTCTATCTGTAAATAACGGCTATTTTGTGTATTTTGCCGCTTTACTAATTATTTTGTGTGTATAGGCATCTCATATCCTTTTAGGGTTCATGGTATACAGAGGTAAAAGCGTTCGGTGTCCGATTATTTTCGTTTAGTTTGACCTAACGAAACGCGAACCGAACTAAGTGTAATCGTTTCAAACGAGTTCCAAATGATTATGGAAAACGAAAGGCTTTCAATATCGCATAATTTTTCTTTCATCAAAACCCGCTTCCCTCGTCAAACGTGTTTGCTCTGATCGAAGCGCGTTTAAGAACGCGATTATAAACGCGTTTCTCTTTTCGTTCAACTCTCGCAAATTTGTGTTCTTATTTTGCAAAACAGGCCAATAAGCCCTGTGTCGAAGCGTTCCCCAGCCACTATTATTAATCCCTGTGATATAAAATAAATACATGTGGCCTAGCCATTAATATACAGGGGTAAAAACGTACTGTGACGGGGTGGGTGGGGGGGGGGGGGGTGATTAGTTTACGCCGTAAGCTAATTAAACTAATGAACGAAAATATTCGTATTTCTAAACGCTAGCTACACATGCAAACGGAACGCTTTTTTAACTTAGCGATTTGATGGGAATATTCGATATCGTTCCGTTTATATATTGCGCTAAACTTAAATCTCTTCGTTCACCAAGCGAAACAATATTTGTCTTCCCGTACCATGCGAGACGATTTGTCAGGCGAAACGAAACAAAAGATATCGATGATTAAACGCGTTTGCGTGGTATGAACGCGTTCTTTAAGAAGCAAACTAGACAAATACAAAACGCGTTCAGAAAGCTAATGAAACGCGTTCCAAATGCTGATAGAACGCCCTTTTACGTGAAAACACCTGACACCGAACGCTTTTAACCCAGTCACCCTACTGAATCGGCAAGTATGATGGTAGGTAAACACCGTCGGTCACGTGTCAAATCACAGTCAATGGTAGGTTTTTCGGTGCTTTCGTTATCAAGGGCGGGCGCGTGTCTGGCAAGACGACAGTGACCACAGCCGAAAATCAACGATTTTCAGCATATCGATGACAGGTATGGTCACTGGTGTCCAGTCATTTTTTGATGGAGAGATATCGTACTATATTGTCACCAAATGTAGGGTTATTACTATTTCAAGTTAACAAAAATTTTAAACATTTTTGCGGCGAGAGATGTTTTTAGGTGTTGGTGGACAGTCCATGGTAGGTATTAGCATCGAATTATAGTGTGAGGAAATAAGCACAAAATGAACACGTGGGAACTTACTACCTGCCTCATCTCTCGATTCCTTTCACTTTTGTGTGTTTAAGATATGAACCATAAATAGTTTATTCTCTGTCTGTCTGATATTAGGACAGTCCATGGTATCATCATCGGACCGATCGACAATCCATGGTAGGTCAAGATACTGTCAGTCCGAACTGACGTGAACCGTGTAACCCTGGCCAATGATTCGCCAAATGGACTGTTGCCAAGACAAATGGTAGCTACCATGGACTGTCGACATATCTGATATACAACCATATGTTGCCTCATTATAACATTGCAGCTGTTATCTGGCTTCAATGTGAAGTGATCCAATTTACAGTTCATGGTCGCATGACACATGGGCTGGTACATTCACCTACAATCATACTTGTCCATTCAGTAGGGTGCTGTAGGCAATAAACGTGCTGTTTTAAATTGATTGAGATTGTAGTTTAAGGGCCGCTTCGCATACGCATTCCGAAGTCCATCAACTCAATGTTTTATTTAAATTTCACGGTACGTTTCTTAGTTCGTTCAATATCTCCACAAACGCTATATTTTAGAATAAATAAATAAACAACAAGGAGAGATGAGAGGGAGATATAAATAGGTGAGCCACTTCGTAGTACTTTCAATCAAAGTGTGTCAATTGGTACTGCGTAAGCCCATCCTTACACAATAGTATTAAGAAAATTCAGTACTCCTGATAAACAAAAATGAGGATAACTCACACTGTGTCCACAAAATACACAAATTTTATAGAAAAGAGTGAGTGGGTGAGTGAGTGAGTGAACAGAAGTTAACGTCGCTTTCAACAATATTCCAGCTATATCACGACGAACAAACTAATAAGCACCACCCAACCTAGTTGTGTTCCTACTACTTCAAAGAAGAAATATTTGAAGCAGCATGGAACCAGACACCCTCCATCCACCCTATAAAATACTGAGGACAGCGCACAAGACAGACAGCACGCTTACATGGTGCAATAAAGACAAGTGATATAAGAGTGCTAGATAGAAAAGAATAGGGCTAGAGGAGTATTGTTGGTGATGAAATGGGCATAGCTAATAAAATTTCAAAGGAATTGACCGAAAAAAAACTAGGATCAGTTACGCAATCAAGAAAAGGTAATGGACGCGCGGACAGACAACGCATAAACATGATAGGCCTACGTGCTGTCAGAAATGACGGGTTTATACGATTGTTTGTATGAATTATTCAAGGAGGTGTCAAGACCAGTCTTTACATTCATCAGGGACTTTCAATGAACAACCAGTCCCTCACAATAATTACGATCGGTATCTACCTCTGGCATATATCTGGTTTTATTTTTCATTGATTATCTTAAAAGAAAAAAACACTTTGAGGTTCCATCCATGTTATATTGTTCTTTGTTGGTCTTGGCCTGCGGCCCAATGCATGTCTTCTGGCCTGTGTGATCTTGCCTCTGTAAACCTTCCAATGGAGATCGTAGGTGATGTTTCATGCGAGCCCTAAGGCGAATTTATTCGCAGCAGAAACGTCGAGATAATTCAGTTATAATATTTTTTTTCTCTTGAAATTGTCTTTGAAATATAATGGAGAAACACTGAATGGACATCAAAGAGAAAGGTATATTCCTTCAACACAATGCTAGACAATAAGCTCTGGATGGTGTACTCAGCTTAAATGTTCATCCACGTATCACCTAATATACTCTGGTGAATGACGCTCGTTAAATTGAGGATTCAAAAGATAATCGCACCACATCTTTGACGAAATATTTGACCGATGACTAAATTCGGCATAAGAACCATTTTGGCCATTTATCAATGAAGTATTTTACCCACAAAAAAAACTTTTGACTTAGTTTTTAGTGGGTTTGACGCAATTTAATTGTATTCTGGAGATGGCCCCTCTGTGACGTCACAGGTCACTGAGGTCAAAATACTTTTTGATATTAGACGATTGAAGAACCATTGCGCAATCAATTGACGTCAACTTGAACCATTTTGCCCTATGCCTAGCACGAGTGAAGATATAGTGATTTTAATACGCATATCCCCATTTTAAAAGTATAAAGATGCAATCCCATGGTTCTTGTATTTCCTAAGTTTACTAGCATACGGCAATAGTTTTCACTACCACATCCTACCTCATCGGAAAGAAGAGAGTGTAAACTTTCAAATGATATACAGTTTGCCTCTGTGTACGTGTGGGGGGGGGGGGTGCATTTTATTCACCAAAAGAGGATCCCGGCCGCTCGTCTGTATATACCCGGTATCGGCCAGTCAAAATGACATTAACTGTTCACTACTCAGAGTGATAACAATCAGTGCTCACCGGAGCGAGTCGACCCATCGTGGCCTTGGACACTATCACATCTGAGAGGGACGCAAGAGGTATGTTGAGCTTTCCGTGTTCTGTTGTTGAAGAAATGCTGTATTAGAGAATCGTTCGTGAAATCTATTAAGAAGGCAAGCTAACTCGCATTTGGTACCAATTCATTTGTACGTAGCCTACATAAGATTGGAGACCGATGGAACCCCCACCCCCTTCCCATTCCCCCTTTTTTAGATTTTGTTTTACTTGGGGAATCGATGGGCAGATCGACCTACCCGTAAATACCGAAAGGAAGATATTTATTTACCGGAAGGGAGGACCACGACTAGTATTTCGCGTCGGTAAACATCCAGAGGACAACATAAAATCGTAATAGAACTATTCTCTAAAAATAAAAGTGCACAGTTGTGTAGTACTGGTACACAACCACAGTTGCACAAAACACGTCAATAATACGGTCTATTAGTCGTACACAGTCACGTTGTACTTTTCTATACACATGATGTGTACATAAACAAAATTATATTTCCTTTAGTTATATATAGCTAAGTGAAATACATATATATTTAGTGAATAACTATGTTGTATTGTAGTACAGCACACTGTCCCACTTTTACCACATAGCTACTTAAGAGGATAAATGAAAATAATATTGTGTAGACTGTACATGTATAGTAAAAGGTGAATGAAGATCCCTATATATATTATTCGCACATTTTTATATCAAAGTCGCGTACATGTACGCAGATCTCAGATACATCTGAAATATTGTTTCGCACAATTTTGTTGATAACCCCCTTGAAAAACGAACGAACACCGTGATCATATTTAGCTAAAACTTTGAAAATGGGTGAGAAAACACACACTTTTGCTAATCCGAAAAAAATGTTAAGCCGATTAATTGATCAGACAAAAATACACATTTGTAAATGTATAATATTGTGTATCTATGCCATACAATCGCTGTGAACGTTCATGAACAAGGTTTGTTGTACACAAAAGTTACAGACTAGTTTTAGAGGGTACCGAAATAATTCTATTTGCAGAAAGATGAGGATATAGTTTATACCAAAACTCAATATAAACAACCGATATGGTGTCAGGTGCAGAGTACAATACCAAATTATTGAGACCTATTGAAGAAAGAAAAGGAAACCGTCAAATTGGGGGATGAATTGCCAGACAAATACCCCCGAACGGCAGATCAATATATTGAAATGGAGAGCTTTATTTACCGAAAGGGATAAGGACATGTTGATAGGTCAGTTTGAAACGGGAGGTTAAGCCAACTCTGATAATTGGCATCGTGTGCGAAATTACACTGCCAGAAATAAAATGTCTTGGTGAATTGCGCATTCGGCCTTATCCAGAACCCAGTTACCGACGTGAGAAGAAAAAAAAAGTAAATATGGACTGTGTTGAAAGTGCGTAGATATAGATTCGAAAACCCCTCAAACCCAAATCGCTTATTAGCCTCCAGACAAGCACATACCATTTCGGAATTTTGATTTTACGGGTACCCTAAATAAGTCAGCACGGCTCTGCTTCAACGTACATTGTACATCTATCTCAATGATAAATGGTCATTATCTACAAGCAGGTAACCCGGATTCATTTGAATTCATGTTCAAACATTATTGTGTGCGCACACATTTTTACAAACTTTCATTCTATTTTGTTGGTGCAGTGGAGTGGAACGCTTTACCTCTTGTATTAAGAGACAGTCCGCGTACGTTCAAGCTCTGTCTGGTTAGCAATGTCTCCATTTAACATTGAGATAATTGATTTGAGTAGAAATGTTTACTTGAGATTTCCATTCCATTTCAACGTCTCGTTGTGCTACATATTAACTCACGCTGTCAAACGAAAGCTTCTAGGTATGTTTTCTTTAGATGTCTATCCTGTTACACGACAGGCCAGCGTGCATGTGGCCTAAACCATACAGTGGGCTGTCCGATTAAGTAACCTTGCAAAGTATCACCTGCGGTTTGGAATAACAGTCACGCCTGGGGTTCAAGGCCAATCATAGATGCCAAAAAAATGGGATGTATAGTGACACCTCATAGGCCCATCTTCAATATGTGGGCGTCGTAAAATCGTTCATTACATATTGACTGGTCGGTCGTATATTTCGGTTGGAAATTCGTTCAACATTTAACCAGCTGATTCACAGTGGAAAAAAAATAGCTTCGAATCAGTGTAATAGGCATCAACATTCATATCGACCTTGGCTATCCAACACACAGGTAAGTGTTGACAGCTCATGCAGAATATCCATTGAAATGCCGAACCAAAGCAGTTTTACCACTAATTATTTTAGTTTATACTATAGTAATTGCGAAAATATTCAGTTCATCGTTCGATTCACAAATCAATCCAGATTATCACAACATTTATTTGCGTTTAATTCAAGAAATAACCGTCTTACAGTATATCACAGTCGCATTTTAGAGTGTACTTTGCATACCTATATCGTATAATGGTGAATATTTGCATGAAACATCCATCTATTGGCCGATTTCTTTGCAACAAGCATTTTACCAGTCGAAATCGTGTATTTAATAAATGGATATTGTATATCCATTTATTAAATAAACGATTTCGACTGGTAAAATGCCCAGCCCAGAACAAGTCAGTACATGCCTTGATCACGTGATCGCCCCGTGACCTCCACAAATAATGAGGTCAAAGCGGTTCTATATACCACTCACACCTGGGGTTCAAGGCCAATCATACATGCCAAAAAATAGGATGTATAGTTACACCTCATAAGCTCATCTTCAAAATGTGGGCGTCGTAAAATAGTTCATTACATAATGACTGGTCGTTCGTTCAACATTTAACGAGCTGATTCACAATGAGAAGAAAATTAGCTTCAAATCAATTTAATAGGCATCAACATTCATATCGACCTTGGCTGTCCAACATTCAGGTAAGTGTTTACGGCGAACTAGACGATGTATTTTAGAGTGTACTTTGCATACCTATATCGCATTATGGTGAATATTTGCATAAAACATCCACTTACTGACCGATTTCTTTGCACCACGTGCTCCAATAGGAAGCATTTTACCAGTCGAAATCGTTTATTTAATAAATGCATATACAGTGTTCCTACATATCATTCCATCTATGTGTATTGGCATCACTCTACACACCCAAACTGACGTGAATTATGTTCGGATTTGTCTGGTTCATACTGAATACATGTTAGGTCCCGAAACAATTTCTATAATTATTGGCCTAGTTTGAAGACAACAGTATTTGTCAGCTGTGTAAAGGCATGGACAATAGCTGTTCACATGAAGTATCAACCTCCATACAGGGTTGTCTCCCATTATAACAGATTAACCACCCCTTTCGTCATTCTTAATATGTAACACTGCACCAAATCATCATTTCTCAAAACTTTGCTCTTAAACCAGCCTGGAATTCATTATCAACCAACTAATCCGATGAGATTGTTGATCCGATGAGAAAGTTCGTCTTAATTTAAAATGGCACGGATCGAATGACCAATCGGTGGAGAGAGAGCTGGAAAAGTCTGATCAAGTATTGACTATTTATCTCGGTTAGAGGGAACTTTCGCAAGAACGACAATGGCCGCTTTATATTGACCTTGAACTTCTTTAGTGATCTTCCATTCTGGCGCTCAGTCGATTACCTCCAATGACGAGAGGATGTAAGAGAAGAATCACTCGGTCGATTGCCTCCTCCAACTCGCACCGCTCATACAGATAACTTATAGTGAACCGAAAATGGTTAGAAACGAATACAGAGGGATAAACTAAGATTACATAACGTGGTCGACGTCCGATGAAAGAAAGAGATACCGGGATATTTTTCTCCTAGTCGACGTTACGTCGGGAAAATGGACGACTCGTGTTGTCTCATATTGAGACAAGTGATCAAACTTACATGTTGGTCTAACGCCCGGCGCACACTGGAGCTATCTGCTTAGCCAAATTTCATTCGTGCATCATGACGTAAGCAGATAGCTTCCGTGTGCGGGCAACTTTATGAAGGTTTTTAGGCATTTGTGTCCTGAAGGCAAATATCCAACGTGTTTGATAATTTTGGACACGCGTGGAAGAAATCTTACAGTGTGCGCTGAATGAAAGCTATTTGCTTACGCCTTTTTGTTAGAGCGCATGCGCGAAAATTTCAAAATGTTTTTTTCATCCGCTCACCTCAGTTTTTTTTCGGAGAATACAAGCTTAATAAAACCTTTCCAGTGAGTATTTTAATCCGAAGGAAATTGTGCTTGGCAACACGGGCACCTAATATCATGTAAACGCTAACTTCTACGGTAGCACTCGTGAGTTGCAGCAACAACAACGATTTTGCTCGATAATTTGTCACGACAATTCAATATTTTTATTTGGGAACTCAACTCATCTCTTTGAAGAACTCAATATTTATTCACTATAACTCATTTTTCATAGGCCTTCGGCGCGCATATTCCTATCGATGAAAAACGCAATTAAATGCCGGTTCACGCATGCGCTCTAACAAAAAGGCGTAGCACATTAAGCGCACACGATAAGATTTGACTTTAGGACACGAATTATTAAAAGCTTTCATAAAGTTAGCCGCACACAGAAGCTATCTGCTTACGCCATCGTACACGAAAGAAATTTGGCTAAGTGTGCCGTTGAAAAGAAAAGCTAGCATGTTGATGGAAAAGTGTTTACGATGGACCCTGTTGTACACGCAAAACAACAAGCCTCCGCTTTATTTTACAACCCGAAAAAGTTTGTCAATATGGAAACAAAAACATTCGCTTGTGTGTTTAACATAGATTTGGTGTCGTTTTTGACATATGTGACTTGTGTTCTTTAATACAAGTCTGTGTGATTTATTCAGTAGAATTGAAGCGTGTGTCGAGCACAACAGTCACCTGTGTTCAGGTGCAAAGCAAGTGTGTCAGATAACTGGTGCGATCCGAGAGTACGAGCTACAGAAATTGATGGGAGGGGAATGCTTGCTGGAAGCCATTGCATATAGAAAAACCTCTCTCGGAATCGTTATTAATTAATTCGATAAAGAAGAGACAGAACTGACCTTTTCAGATCAAGTTTGTTCTATGATTTTCTTGAGTTGAGGAACTCTTCAGAGAGAAAATAATAAAAACATAGTGTTAAAAATTTGATCGGCCCATTTGAGGTATATTTCTTGCCATTCGTGGCTTTTTGTGAAGGACGTCAATTACGCCAGTCTTTACAATATGCATGTGATTAAAATGTTATTTTTCTCATAAATACTTATAGGATAGACGTTCATACATCCATTATGTCGGCCACCAAATTTCTACAAATGAAGTGGAGAAAAGGTTTCCGGTTCATCGATCGAGACAGAGATGGTATCCTTACGGCAGCGGACTTGGAATCCATGGCGGACTTCATATCCCAGAAAGCAAACGCCAGTCCAGAGGAGGCGCAGATCAGTAAGGCGGCCTGGCTCGGCTGGATGCTGCGTCTGCAATCGGAGACGACAATGACCGCGATCGACGAGGACACCCACAATGATATCATAACCAAGCTTTATCGGGATGTTGAGGAGTTTAAAAAAAACATCGCTTATCTCATGACGGACATTTTTGATAACATAGATATGAATAAGGATGGATATATTTCCCTGGAAGAAATGGTGATATTCTACTCAGGTTATGGAGTCACTGATCACAAGTTTGTCAGAAAAGTGTTTGATACAATGGATAAGAATAACAATGGTATCGTAGAGCGGAACGAGTTCGTCGGTGCAACAGTTCAGTATTGGACGAGCCCTGACGAATCGGACGAATTCGCGTTTATGTATGATCTGCCTGTATCTAAGCATACGTAACAGAAGTTTGAATAGATGTTTGTACGCGCGCCCAAAAGGTGTACATCCCTGTAGTCGTTGTGATGTTTGTGCATACATCCGGTACTACCGGAAGTGAATATAGTTTTCTGAGCTCTTGCTGCATATGTCAGGGCAGTTTTAAATACATCTGGGTAGATTTTGCACACATTCGTGTAGCTAAATAATATATAGCCCTCAAGAGTATGAGGGCTATAGGTCGGCCCTATTGCAGTCACCTCCAGCGAGGGTTTTAGATAATTTTATTACGAATCCCCCACCTCTGAACCTGCCGTATATCTAATCTCTATCCCCTCCTGCGCACTATTTCAAAATCTTGCACACTATTGTGAAATAGTAACGAATATATCGCCGTCTGAATTTCCCAGACGACTTCCACTTTAAACGCGCCATGTCAACCGTATAGAGTGACGTCACCAACATGGCGCGCAGAGAGCTAGAAGTTTCCGACTGGAAAATTCAGACGGCGATATATTCGTTACTATTTCACAATAGTGTGCAAGATTTTGAAATAGTGCGCAGGAGGGGATATAGTTTAGATATACGGCAGGTTCAGAGGTGGGTGATTCGTAATAAAATTATCTAAAACCCTCGCTGGAGGTGACTGGGGCCGACGTATAGCCCTCATACTCTTGAGGGCTATATTATTTAGCTAACATTCGTGTTGCTGGCTGTAGACGGATGTGGTCGACATATATGTAACACAATTTCCATTGTAGGCCAGTCGTATTAGCACACTTGTTATTTGAATGACTATATTTCAAAACTTAGACAGTTTTAAACGTGGTGTCGACTGCTGTTAGAAATGTTGTTCTTACCGCAATTCTCCTGGATGCGATAGTTCATTAATGGACGCTGTTTGTTGACCGAATTCTTCCATTGTCAGAGTTTGTAACCTTTAACTCTCATTATGCACCATCCGGCAACAGATATACAAAGTGATGCCATGAGACTGGTTGAGAAGTGCACGGGAGAATAGCGATATCAGGTACAAACATTGTCTGTGTATAGTGTGTATAGTATTCATTGAGAAGCCTAAATAAATATATCTACGCATCTGTGAAACATATCTGAATTTTAGTTTAATTGACTTGTTGTTTTACATCAGAAATTTTCTCCGCGTTTTGTAATTTGCAACAGTCTGCAAGAATGAAAATATTGCAGTGTATTTCTATCCGATGAACTGACTGTCTAAACTGATCTAGTCTAAGCTTCTTGGGACCTGCCACGCCTGCGCGGGGTGGGGGGTAGTTTCCTCACCCCTTGAGCTAGGGGACTGACACTTACCACACTATGCCCTTGGGTCAATCTCTTCCAGAAAATTTGAAAACTCCAAGATGGCCGCTTTGATGACGCCAGAGTGACGTAATTATCGAAAAAGGCATGTTTTGTTCGGTTTTTCTGTCAGATTTTTTTAAATTTTATTTTGGTAATATCTCCCCAAAAACTTCATGGTAAAGCAGTAAATATTAATCTGACGTGAAATAGAATAGTTTTCGCGCACTTCGTCGCAGGAATTTTGAAGAAAAATGACCAAAACATCACTTTTCCGGTGCCCAAAATGGTCGCCATGTTGAATTCCCTATTATCTTCTGCTGTTAGGCTGAAAATGACCCCAATATGACTAAAAGTTTCTGAGTGTCAGCCCTCAGGGTGTTCCGGAAATACTTTGACAAGGGTTAGACGCTTGAAGAAACGTAACCATCTGTTTTTCTGTCGTTGAGGAAGATAAGCTATTGTTTTCATTGCAATTTGGGAAGCATTTTTTCCCGCACTGAGGTCGACGTGGGCGCCGGCGTTGCCCGCGGGAATCCGGGACTGTTGACATTCAAGACAACGTCACGGATAACGCTTGAATTAAAAACGTTCTAACTACCGACGTTTGATACCTGAAGTGGCAAATCCCATTAAGGTCATTCTTAAAAGGAAATTGTTTGGGTTATCTCCGCCAACTGAAGAGTTTCTTCCCTGAGTTTTTATACGCCCGTCAAATTTGACGGGACGTATTATGGTATGGCGTCGTCCGTCCGTCCGTTAACTTTTTGTCGTCAACGCAACTCGTCCTAGAGTTTTCAGTGGATTCTTCTGAAATTTGGTACACCTGATCGGTACCATGTGTAGATGTGCATGAACTTTTTTCGGCCCGATTCGACGTTTTCTTGAGTTACTCCCCTTGATTTTGGTCTGAAATCCTTGTATTTGGCACCTACTGTCTTCGTCAACGCAACTCGTCCCAGAGTTTTCAATGGATTCTTCTGAAATTTGGTACACATGATCGGTACCATGTGTAGATGTGCACGAACTTTTTTCGGCCCGATTCGACATTTTCTTGAGTTACTCCCCTTGATTTTGGTCTGAAATCCTTGTATTTGGCACCTACTGTCTTCGTCAACGCAACTCGTCCTAGAGTTTTCAGTGGATTCTTCTGAAATTTGGTACACCTGATCGGTACCATGTGTAGATGTGCATGAACTTTTTTCGGCCCGATTCGACGTTCCCTTGATTTTGGTCTGAAATCCTTGTATTTGGCACCTACTGTCTTCGTCAACGCAACTCGTCCTAGAGTTTTCAGTGGATTCTTCTGAAATTTGGTACACCTGATCGGTACCATGTGTAGATGTGCATGAACTTTTTTTGGCCCGATTCGACGTTTTCTTGAGTTACTACCCTTGATTTTGGTCTGAAATCCTTGTATTTGGCACCTACTGTCTTCGTCAACGCAACTCGTCCCAGAGTTTTCAATGGATTCTTCCAACATTTGGTACACATGATCACTATCATGTGTAGATGCGCATACACTTTTTTCGAACCAATTCAACGCTTTCTTGAGTTATCCGCCCTTGATTTTAGTCTGGATTACTTTTATTTGGCACCTAGTCCTTGTCAACGAAACTCGCCCTAGGGGTTTCATTGCATTCTTTTGAAATTAGGTGCACATGATTGGTGCTGAGTGCACATGTGTACGAACTTTTTTCGAGTTGATTCAACAGTTCCTTGAGCTACCCCCCTTGATTTTGGTCTGAAATCTTCTATTTGCCACATACTGACCTCGTGAATGTAACTCGTCTCAGACTTTTCGATGGATTTTTTTGAAATTTGGTACATATGGTCGGTACCATGTGTAGATGTGCACAAACTGTTTTTGAGCTTATTCGACATTTTCTTCAGTTACTCCCTTGATTTTAGTCTGAAATCCTTGTATTTGGCACCTACTGTCATTTCGGCCAAATTCATCAGGCTGATGAGCTTACTTTTGCAGCTTATGCTAACAAAAAATTTGTTTTAAAGTTACTGATACATACGTAAGCGCATAACCGGGGGTGGGTGAATATGCACCCCCGCAGAGTAAGAGTAACTGGAGTTCTACTTTCTCCTACAAATACCGCTCCAGGCCCTTATGTTGTTTATCGACTGTATTTTTTTACGGGCGTATTTTGGGTTCAATCGAACTCTTGTTTTTAGCTGAGTTGAGCAAAATTTGATGCTGAGCGATGAACAAAGAGAGCGTCCAGCCATTCAAGTTGAATTCAAGTTTCTGATTTGGTAAACAGTTTCAGAATTACGCTTGAATTCCACTAAAACGAACTACACCGCCAGCGAATTTACTGAGTTCTTTCTCGTGCGAATTATCGGCACGATAAGCAAAATCAACTTTAAATCTCCATGAAGTTGTGACGATTTTAGATGAGAAAACATTCACTTCCACTCATCTGAAAACATCACGCTGTGGTGCAATGGCGGCGCACAGTGAACGCCATGCTTGGCGGGCAACAACATCTTCAATATTTTTTTCTTACTTCGCATTCTATCAACAAAATTGTTTTACAATAACACTTGGAATACGAATGCTGATCAATAAAATCACATTCAAAAATAAGGTAAGTACTCCCAGATTTGAGAAAGACATTGCAGATACGAGTATCATCCAAAATTAAACAAGGGCATATTACCTTTTTTCCAATAAAATCAGCGGTGGAAGAATCTAGTTTCGACATACATGAACAATTCCAAAACGGGCCATTTTTTTGCGGAGTTCGTCCTGCATGTACTGTTGTTTTGACAGTGTCGACTGGTGTCCATATTTTCGCGCAGAGCTGTTTGGATATCCCGGTAAGCATTTCAAGTAATTTATGATGCTGTACAACAACAAATCTCGAAAGTATGATAAAATATGTATAGAAGGCACAGCTTTAGGGCTTCTATCAAGGTAACCACAATTTGCAGCCTGACCGGTTTCGGTGGTGTTCCTTCATCAGAGGCAATGATGGATCTAGATTTTTGATTGAAATTGATTGAAATTGTAGTTTAAGGGCCGCTTCCCATACGGATTTCGCGGCCCATCAACTAAATGTTTTATTTAACTTTCACGGTACATTTCTTCGTTAATTTAAGATCTTTTGCAGCCCTAGATATTAAAATAAATAATTAAAGAATAAATATCAATGAGAGAGCAGAGGAAAATATAAATACAAGTAAAGAAGAATCGCTATGTACAAGTTGGTAAGTCTGTTATTGGTTAGGTTATGCTGATAAATATGTGTTGTAATCGCGTTGATGATTCCTTTGTCTTGGTACCCCTTCAAACACACAAAGCCGTCCTTAAAAAACTGGGAGAACCAGGGCGTCTTCAGGATTTTTCGAGGTGACTTCCCTAACGACGCCCTTGGGAACAGGGGAGGTTCTTCCAGAAATATATGCCTATAACAATTGCTTGGAGTGTGTATTGGGGTACAGGACGGCAGGTCTACGTCCTATATTGCGTGAAAGTCAAAGGATCATATTCTGTGTTGAGGCGTCAGTTAGGTGACATCTATGGGGTAGCGTGTCTGGCGTGGTATAGGGTCGAGTATTCTGAAAATATGTATAGAAGGCACAGATTTAGGGCTTCTATCAAGGTAACCACAATTTGCAGCCTGACTGGTTTCGGTGTTGTTGTTCCTTTATCAGAGGCAATGATGGATCTAGATTTTTGATTGAAATTGATTGAAATTATTCTGATTCTGGACGTTCTTGTTGTGCCGCGTTGTCACTCATGGCGCTGTTGATATTCTTGTAATCGTCATCCGTCTTCTGTTTCATGTCTTGTCCAGCACGTTTGTGGTCTTGGTGTGCAGTGCCTGTATCATATGAAATAGAAGGTTTGCAATCATTCGTGTTTTCTATTGTTTGTTGATGCAATACTTTGATATATCTTCCTCCCACAACAGACATATGGATTTAAAAAGTGCTCGCTATTTATAGGGTGTCATCCGGGACGATCCGGCCACTCGTAAATGGCGCCATTTGATTGGAAGGCTGATGAACATCCGAAGTGCGAGACAAGTGTAGCCGGATTAGACACCCGAATCGTGATTGTCGATCCGGGTGCAAATAGGTGGGCCTGATTGCGCCGTATCAGGGTCCCGGGTCGTGGTCGTCGATCCGGGAGTCTGTTCCCGGTGCAAAAACGTGTTGGTTTACACGGGATAAGCGGTTTGCATCGTGATTTAATATCGATCCGTGACTATAATTCGGATTATCATGAAAGTCGATCCGGAGGTATGATTCGGGTATATGTTCATGACGGTTTACATGGGGAGGGCGATCCGGGTGTGTGATCCAGGTCGTTTCGGACAGGAGAGGGATGTGGTTAGTTCAGCTGTTTGATGGGAAGCAGTGTACATGGGCATAATGTGTCTGATCTGATTAGGTGTTTGTTGACACTGGATAATAGTGTGGGACTAGTGTTGGGCCACGTGAGACAGCTGAGAAAAACATCAGGAGACACCGATACTTTCATTAAACTTTGACAAGAGACTCTGAACAACTGCAGCGTACAGTTATGGACTCTCCAAATGGACCGCCTCTGTTACCCCGATCCGAACCGACTTCGACCGTAAATTTACCAATCCCAAAAACAAGGAAGAAGCTCTGGCGGCTATTAGTACAATTATCCAACGAACAATACGCCACTCTCAGCCCCATCGGACAAGGACAAAGGTCACCTCACGTAGACGGACAGACAGACAGACAGACAGATTTTGAATTTAGTTGGCGCTCACTTTATAAAAAGTATGTGCGCCACTATCTGTGCATTGAGTTTGCTTATATGATGAATAAATATATTAAATACTATACGATGATTTGTAAATATATATATATGTATATAAGCAATCAATGTGAGTTTAAACCACAGGAAGGCGATGCAGAAAAGGGAACACGATGATATATTATTATGTGCAAGTACACCAGGAATTAAGAATCCAACGACCCTTTGATAAAATCAGGATTAAAAAGGCCATAAAATACTATATGAACCCAAGAAAGGGATATAAACATATACACAAATTATTAAAGACGTGTCAAAAATGACAAGCCAATAATCATGTATACTTATTTAAAGGACTTGCAATGGTCATACTGTGTTATGATTATGTTAAAATTATGTATATAATAATTTCACGCTCAACAAATCAGACCAAAGACCAGTACATGTGATAACATTAAAATATAAATTGAAATGCATACCAGTCACCCAACCAACCCCCGAGGCCAGGCAATGCTGACACCTCAGGTGCAAGTAAGGAGACCAGTGATATAAAGGTGTCACACTAAACTCAACCCTAAGTGGGGCATCAAGCCAAATCCCCCCACCCTCAACCCCATGACTAGGCAATACTGACACCCCAGGGCCAAGCTAGCGGACAATACATTACAGTCCACATACTAGACTCACCCCCGTGACCTTCAATAGTATCACGAAGACAAGCAAGCAAGTAGACATTTGTATAATGCATTAATTTATAATGACATAGTTAAAATATCAATGGTCTAATTTAGTTGAACACAAAGCGACGTGTTTTAAGTATATCACGTAGACGGAACCAGGCCGTGACGAATAAATGACTAGTGGTACGGTAGTCTATTAGGGCCATTGTCGTTTTCTTTCGATTTCCTATGTTTTTCTTCTATTTCCAAAGTAACTAACTTAATTGTCTAGGTTTTCTTTGTATTTTTCAAGAAATCATCTGAATTTTCAGCGAATTCATAGCAATATTCTGCGAATTTTCCGTGTTCAAGTGCGTAAAAACAGAGACAAAGTCGAAGAAAAACCTTCAAGTTTGTCTCTGTTTCGATGATTTTCCGTGCTCAAGGGCGTAAAAACAGAGACGAAGTCGAAGAAAAACTTTCAAGTTTGTCTGTTTTGATGATTTCTTGGAAAATACAAAGAAAACCTAGAAAATTAGGTTCGTTTCTTCGGAAATAGAAGAAAAACACAGGAAATCGAAAGAAAAAGACAATGGCCCTAATTGGCCACCGTATAGTGGTCATTCCATGGCTCAACCCTACCTGGCCTGGGGGGGGGCACTTTCCGCCCCCCCTGTTGGTTTTTTGCTTGTATCTCCGGAACGACAAAAAATCGAGAGCTGAAACTCCGTGACTTTTTCGATTATCATATTGGGGTCATTTTGAGCCTATTTGCATGACCCCCCGAGCAAAGGATCTTGGGTAAATTCAAAATGGCGGCCATGTGGGGTACCAGAAAAGTGATGTTTTCGCCATATTTCTTCAAAAATTACGCAAAAAATCAGCATGTTGATTCAACGCGATTCTATGCATTTTTCTGAAACATATGTCTTAGCATCACCAAAAAACACCCCCTGATTTGTTCCCCCTCTCTCCCTTTCCCCATTAACCCTACCCGGTCTGGGTGTTTGCCCCCCTCCTGCCAAACTTTCTGCGATAGCTCCGAAAAGCCAAAAAATGGAGAGCTGAAACATTCTTGACGTTATAGGGTATCGTATTGGGGTCATTTTGAGCCTATTTGCATAACCCCACGAGCAGAAGATCATGGGTAAATTCAAAATGGCGGCCATATGGGGTACCAGAAAAAGTTATGCTTTCGTCATATTTCTTCAAAAATTTTGCTTTTCTCTACGGAAAAGTGGATAAAACTTATTTTATTTCATATCAGATTATTATTTACTAATTTATCATGTAGTTTTTGCGAAGAAAAAGCAAAAATTTAAAAATTCGACGATTTTGACCGAAAAATCGTCCAAAAATGCTCTTTTTGAAAATGGCGTCACAGTGACGTCATCATGGCGGCCATCTCGGATTTTTTTACATTTTCCGGTAGAGCTTGACCCAAAGATATAGTGTGATAAGTTTCAGCCCTCTAGCCTTAGCGATAGCGAAAATATATAGGGGGCACTTTCCGCCCCTTCCCCCCCCCCCACCAGGCTGCGGTACACCCCAAATCGCCCAGGCCAGATAGGGTTAACTGAAAGATGCCGTATCTAGCGTGTGCATGGCGAATATGGTTATAAAATGAAAGGTGTCTCAGTGTTTACGACAACTCGTGTGTTTCTCTCTTCAGCCTTTTAACTAGCTGCCGAGTCTTCTATCTGTAAATAACGGTTCATTTTTTGTGTATTTTACCGCTTTACTGCCTGGTTGATTATTTTGTGTGTATAGGCATCTTATATCCTTTTTAGGATTCATGCTATACGTCATAAATGGGCAGTTTTAAATTGATTGAAATTATAGTTTAAGGGCCGTTTCGCATACGGATTTCGCAGCCCAACAACTCAATGTTTTATTTAAATTTCACGGTGCACTTCTTAGTTCGTTCAATATCTTTACAAACGCTATATTTTAAAATAAATAAATAACTAACAAGGAGAGATCAGAGGGAGATATAAATAAATGAGTTAATTCGTGGTACTTTCAAACAAAATTTTCAAGTTTATCAATTGGTACTGCCTAAACCCATCCTTACACAATAGTATTGGTGGAGCTTACGAAAATTCAGTACTCCTGATAAACAAAAATGGGGATAACTCACACGGTGTCCACAAAATATACCAATTTTATAGGGCTAGAAGAGTATTTATCGATGATGAAATGGGCATAGCTAATCAACTTTCAAAGGAATTGACCGAAAAAACTAGGACCAGTTATGCTACCAAGAAAAGCTAATGGGCGCACGGACAGACAACACATAAACATGATAGGCCTACGTGCTGTCAGAAATGACGGGTGTATACGATTGTTTGTATGAATGATTCAAGGAGGTATCAAGACCAGTCTTTACATTCACCAGAGACTTTCGATCAACAACCAGTCTCTCTCAATAATTACGATCTGTATCTACCTCTGACATATTTTATTTTTCACTCATTATCTTAAAAAACACTTTGGGCTTCCGCCCATGTTATGTTGTCCGTTAATGGTTTTGGGCTGCGGTCCAACGCATGTCTTCTGGCCTGTGTGATCTTGCCTCTGTAAACCTTCTAATGGGGATCGTAGGAGATGTTTCATGCGCGCCCTAAGGCGAATAACGTCGAGATAATTCAGTTATAATATTGTTTTTCTCTTAAAATTGTCTTTGAAATGTAAGGGACCATTCAAAATTTATCCTGAGGGAGGGGCCGGTGGAATTTGAGGGGGGGTCACCAATAACTTCGAGCCCTACGAAGGGGGGTCATGTGTAACTAGACTGTGTGTAGAGGGGGGTCATCAGTAACTTGATAAATGATGATGATAAATGGACAGCTGTTCAGCTAAGATTTCTTGAGCTTCTGTATGAATTTCATGTTTTTAATGTTGAAGAACCAGGGTGGACTTTAGATGCAGGAAACACATGTATCAGAACACGGCTTTGTTTATCCATGGAGCCTATTAAACAGTAGGCTCTATGGTTTATCATAAGCCTAAACAACATACAGTACCATAGATAGACCTATGTTCTGTTAGCATTAATCTCTGTACAAACCTGCTGTAGTGTAGTAGGACATGAGACTGGTAAATGGCTTTATAATCATATTTACTCTTCTCAAGATGTATTAAAAGCTAGGCCCCTATTCAGCTAGATTTGAGTTAGTACACAGTGCATCTATAGCAAATCCTTTATCTAAACACACCCAGGTGCAGTGCAGCCTGGACCTTGTGGACATTGACTAGCTAAATGAATATAGCCTGAATTTTGAGACTGAAACAAATAATTTCAATAATTTATGCTGCCCCAAAGTTGAAGAAATAAATTGTGGCGTACTACAAGACAAGTTGCACTGACGGTAGTTAAAAGTCATGATGAGGATAATATTATAAAATATAATAATTTTAATAGTTTTATAATAATAAAATGCCATCTATTTTTTGCAGGCTTTTTGTAGCGAAGCCGACATGATGAATGCATGAAATTAATCATGTCGGATTCGTCCGTATTTTTATCAAGTTTATCTCTGTGTCAGTATAACAAACATAACCTCATTGTTTCCCTGAGCGGTTGTATGTAGTATTATCTATCATAATTATGCAGTATGACATAATTTTACCTCAAACCGATGAATGCGAATAAATACGTCATACAGAATAATGTCCGAGCTCCTCGCAGTTACGTCGTAGTGTAGAACTGTGCCACGTTCCCTTTCATATGTATAATACCATACCGCGAATCAGTTTATCAACGAATATTTATTTAGCTCTTCATATTATTAACGTGTTTTCAATCGGTCTTAATATAATTTCACACTGCATCATTTTAGTGCCCCTGGCTAGGTTGGAATGGTGTACGGACATTTCCCCCTTGGACATTTCCCCCAGTGGACATTTCTTCCAGTGGACATTTCCTCCACCCTATATTTTTAGGTTATTTTGAACATGGTTTTTAAATAATTTTGTAATAACGCATTTTTTTTTCTATATATAAGGATTTCCACATATGTTTTACGATAATTGAGTCACAAAGTGATAAGTTATTATACATATACACAATATATATCAGTATTATACAGTCAGCACATTTTAAACAATATAAAAGATGTATACATGGTATATAGCGTAACATTAACTGTTCATAGGTCGGTGTCATGAAGCCATTTGATGAGCATAAAACTGAACTGAAGTGAAAACTGAGGTAAAAAATAGAACAAAATAATATTGCTTAAAAGTACATCTTTTATTTTACCACAATGTGATATGTTTTCTTAAAATGTTAAAATATATAATATGTATATGATTTATATGTTATCACTATGTGATCCATAAAATTGTTTAAAAATGTGCTATATAATATATGATGTGCCAAATTATTTAAAAACTATGTTCAAAATACATTGTAGGGTGGGGGAAATGTCCATTGAAGGAAATGTCCACCGGGGGAAATGCCCAGTGGGGGAAATGTCCATGGGGGGAATGACCTTGTGGTGAGATGGCGGGGGGGTCATTGATAAATATGGTATCAGGTGAGGGGGGTCACTGGTAACCTTCCAGCCAAAGGAGGGGGGGTCACACATAACTTAGGGTCATCAGCTGAATTTCCACCGGCCCCCCCCTCAAGATAAATTTTGAACGGTCCCTAATGGAGAAATACTAAATACTAAATGGACATCAAAGAGAAATGTGTATTCCTTCAACACAGTGCTAGACAATAAGCTCTAAATGGTATACTCGGTTTAAATGTTCATCCACTTATACCCGGTATCCGTCAGTCAAAATGACATTAACGGCGTGCTTTTCACTGTTCACTACTCCAAAGTGATAACAATCAATGCTCACCAGTGCGAGTCGACCTAGCGTAGCTTTGGACACTATCACATCTGAGAGGGACGAAAGAGGTATGTTGAGCTTCTCGTGTTATTTTTGTTGTTTGAGAAATGCCGTATTAGAGAATCGTGGAATCTATTAAGAAGCTAACTCAAATTACGGTTCTGGGTACATTTATTTATACGTAGCCTATATTAGATTCGAGACCGATGACACCGTCAATTCCCTCCGTTTTTTATAGTTTTGTTTTATTTGGGGAATCGATGGACAGATAGGCCTACACGTAAATACCGAATGAAAGATATATATTTACCGAAAGAGAGGACCAGGATGGCCTAGTATTTCGCGTCGGCAAACATTAAGAGGACAATATAAAATCGTAATAGGACTATTCTCTGAAAACAAAAGTGCACAGTTGTGTAGTACTGGTACACAGGCACAGTTGCACAAAACATTTCAACATTACGGGATACTAGTCGTACACAATCAAACTGTACTTTTCTATACACATGATGTGTATACGAAAAAGAATATATTTCTTTTGGTTATAGCATGGAGTTAAATATAGATCCATGGTTATAGTTAACTGAAATACATACATATTTAGGGAATAACTGTGTTGTAGTTTAGTACAGCAGACTGTCCCAACTTTACCACATAGTTATTTAAAAGGATCAATGAAAATAATATTGTGTAGACTGTACATGTATAGTAAAAGGTGAATGAAGATCACTATATATATTATTCGGGAATTTTTATATCACGAGTCGCGTACATGTACACAGATCTCAGATATATATGAAATATTGTTTCGCACAATTTTGTTGATAACTCCCTTGATAACGAAAGGACGCATTGATCATATCTAGTTAGAACATTGGAAATGGGTGAGAAAACACACACTTTTGCTAATCCAAAAAAAAAAGTTAAACCGCGTAATTGATCAGATAAAACTACACAGTTGAAAATATATAATTGTGTGTATCTATGTTGTACAATCGCAAATGTTCATGAACAAGGTTTGTTGTTCGCAAACAGTTACAGAGTAGTTTTAGAGGGTACCGAAATAATTCTATTTGCAGAAAGATGAGGATATAGTTTATACCAAAACTTAATATAAACAATCGATATGGTGTCAGGTGCAGAGTACAATTTCAAATTATTGAGACCTATTGAAGAAAGAAAAGGAAACCGTCAAATTGGGGAACGAATTGCCAAACAAATACTCCCGAACGGCAGATCAATATATTGAAATGGAGAGTTCTATTTACCGAAAGGGATAAGGACTGTTGAAAGGTCAGTTTGAAACAGGAGGTTAAACAAACTCTGCAGCGTGTGCGAAATTACACTGCCAAAAATAAAATGTCCGGGTGAATTACGCATTCGGCCTTATCTAGGGCCCAGTTACCGACGTGAGAAAATAATAACTAAGTAAATATGGACTGTATTGAAAGTGCGTAGTAATAGATTCGAAATCCCTCAAACACAAAATGCTTATTAGCCTCCAGTCAGTCACGCACATACCATTTCGAGATTTGATTTTACGGGTACCCTACATAAATCTGTTCACGGCTCTGCTTCAACGTATATAGTACATCTGTCTCAATGATAAATGTTCATTATCTACAAGCAGGTAACCCGGATTCATCAGAATTCATGTTAAAATATTATTCTGTGAGCACACATTTTTACAAACTTTCATTCTATTTTGCTGGTGCAGTGGAGTGGAACGTTTCACCTCATTTATTAAAGAGACGGTCCCTCACGCACGTTGACTGTTGAGTTCAAGCTCTGTCTAGAAGGCAATGTCCCCATTTAATCTTGAGATAATTGATTTGCGTAGAAATTTTTACTTGAGATTTCCACTTCAGTCCATTTCGACGTCTCATTGTGCTACATATTCTGCTCACGTGGTCAAACGAAAGCTCCTAGGTATGTGTTCTTTAGATGTCTATCCTGTTACACGACAGGCCAGCGTGTGGCCCAAACCATACAATAGGCTGCCGGATTAACTAACCTTGCTTAGTATCACTTGCGGTGTGGAATGGCAGTCACACCAGTAGTATATAGAACCCTCTTCAAGGCCCATTGACCTCATTATTTGTGAAGGTCACTGGGCGATCACGTGATCAAGGCATGTGCTGACTTGTTCTGGGCTGGGGGTTGTCACGTGCCGAACACCTGGCTCCCCGAAGGAAAACTACAACAATGTTGCACGTTGGCTACAATGTTGCGGCGACCGCGAACACCTGGTCTGGCGCCAGGTGTGAGTTCACGTGCCGAACACCTGGCTCCCCGAAGGAAAATTGCAACAATGTTGCACGTTCGCTACAATGTTGCGCCAAACCGTGAACACCTGGTCTGGCGCATACGTGTCTGTGTGAGTGAGCTCACGCGCCGAACACCTGGCTCCCCGAAGGAAAATTGCAACAATGTTGCACGTTCGCCTCAATGTTGCGTCAAACCGTGAACGCCTGGTATGGCGCCTACGTGTCTGCGTGAGTGAGCTCACGTGGCGAACACCTGGCTCCCCGAGATCAAGGCATGTCCAGACTTGTTCTGGGTTGTGCAGTTCTGCCATGCAGAGGACGGGTACTGCCTATCCAGTCAATCGGGTGTTTTGACAGGAAATAAATGAATAAATAAATAAAAAGCGGAACACGGACTTTACCCCTACAATATACAATATACGGGGAAATGCCTGTATGTGTATAGCTCCATACTGGCTATATGGGGGGAGGGGTGGTCAATTTTTGTTGTGGGCTTTACTATGGCTTGTGGGGTCTCGTTTTTCTCGTCTCGCCAAGAAAATCACATTGGGAGGGATCCCGGAGCGAAACGGTGAAATTTTTGGAAAAGTACCATATAGTCCATATAGGCTGGCTATGGGGGGTATAGGTCCAACCTGGGAAATTCACACACGTGCATTGTGATATCGCTTGTTTGAACTTGATTTTCACGTCTCGTCATTTAGAACACGATGGGAAGGGTCTCGGAGCGAAACGGTGAAATTTTTGGAAAAGTACCATATAGCCCATATAGTCCCATAGGCTGTGGTTATTGCTATTACGGCCATGCTTCTCCTCACCCATGATAAGACCTTCCATAGTTTTCTGTGGTTGTTAATATCATGACCGTGGTTCTTCACACCCATGATAAGGCCATCCATGGTTCTCTATAGTTATCGTCATTATGACCGTGGTTCTCATCCAAAAAAAAGCCATCCATGGTTCTCAATGGTTATTGGTGTTATGACGGTTGTTCTCGTCACCCGTGATAAGACCACCCATAATTTTCTATAATTATTGTTATTATAACCGACCTTCTCCTCATCAGTGATAAGGCCATTCATGGTTCTCTATGATCGTTGTTATGTCTCTTTAAAATTATTGTCATAATGACCGTGGTTCTCTTCGCCCAGGATAAGACAATGCAAGGTTCTCTATGATTATTGTTAGTATGACCATGGTTGTCCTCATCCATGATATGACAATCCATGGTTCTCTATGGCTATTGTTGTTATGAACATGGTTTTCTTCGTCCATGATAAAACAATGCATGGTTCTCAATGGTTATTGTTATTATGACCGTGGTTCTCCTTGACCACGATAAGATCATGCATGGTGCTCTATGGTTATTGTTATTATGACCGTGGTTCTCCTTGACCACGATAAGATCATGCATGGTGCTCTATGGTTATTGTTATTATGACCATGGTTCTCCTTGCCCACGATAAGATCATGCATAGTTCTCAATGGTTATTGTTATTATGACCGTGGTTCTCCTCACCAAGGACAAAATCTTGCATAGTTCTCAATGGTTATTGTTATTATGACCGTGGTTCTCCTTGCCCACGATAAGATCATGCATGGTTCTCAATGGTTATTGTTAATATGACCGTGGTTCTCCTCACCAAGGACAAAATCTTGCATAATTCTCTATGGTTATTGTTATTATGACCGTGGTTCTCCTTGCCCACGATAAGATCATGCATGGTGCTCTATGGTTATTGTTATTATGACCGTGGTTCTCCTCACCAAGGACAAAATCATGCATGGTTTTCTATGGTTATTGTTATTATGACCGTGGTTCTCCTCACCAAGGACAAAATCATGCATGGTTCTCAATGGTTATTGTTATTATGACCGTGGTTCTCCTTGCCCACGATAAGATCATGCATGGTTCTCTATGGTTATTGATATTATGACCGTGGTTCTCCTTGCTCATGATAAGATCATGCATGGTGCTCTATGGTTATTGTTATTATGACCGTGGTTCTACTTGCCCACGATAACATCACGCATAGTTCTCAATGGTTATCGTTAGTATGACCGTGGTTCTCCTCACACATGATTAGACCCTCCACGGTTCTCTATGGTTTTTGATATTATGACCGCGGTCCTCCTCACCTATGATAGGACCATCGATAAATCTCTGTGGCTATTGTTATCATGGCCATGCTTCCCCTCACCCACGATAAGATCATCCTTCATTCTGTATAGTAGTAACGAAAGTGGACATTTTGGGGGCAGTGAAGGAATGTATTTGGGGTAGAGATGGACCATCCTTAGTCCGAATGTGTCGTGGGAGGTGTCATGTTGTAGTTCTCGGTGCGTACATCCCGATTTGAGGGAAGTTCACGTCAACTGTGACGTCATCGGTGACGTCATCAGTAGGAGTAGTTGCCAAAGTGGGCGTTTTTGGGGGTGTGTGGTTTGTTTGGTGTAGTGAGGGGCCATCCTTGGTCCGAATGCGTCGTGGGGAGTGTCAGTGTGAAGCTCTCGTGGGTCAGACTGGCTTGTTTTCATTGGAAGTCGCGCCAATCTGCGCAGGTGCAGTTGGCCAGTGGGTTTTGCCCGTCGTTCCTCCGTCTTCCATCCGGGTCCTCAGCTTACATCCGGGTTAGTATTATGCAGTATCTGTGCTGTATTATACCACATCTGTCCTGTATTGTACAATATATGTCCAGTATTATACCAAATCTGTGCTGTATTATACATATCTGCACTCTATTATACCATATCTGTGCTGTATTATACCATATCTGTCCTGAATTATATCATATCTGTGCTGTATTATGCAATAGCTATCTCGTGTTATACAATATCTGTCCTGCATTATACCAAATCTGTCCTGTATTGAAACATATTTGTCCTGTATTATACAATATATGTTCTGTATTATACCAAACCTGGGCTGTATTATATCATATTCTCCTGTATTGTACCATATATGTCCTGTATTATACAATATATGTTCTTTATTACACAATCGGATAGCGGTTGTCGTGAATAACAGCAAGTTCAGCAATGGTCATACAGTTTATTATCCCCAATGTTACATCATATCCAGCCAGGGGGAGCCACCCTGGGCATGTTTAGTATGTTCACAGCAAAACAAATTGAAAAATCAAACACCATGTTTGATTATTTAACCTACCGTCACATTAGGTACAAGTGTTTACTGAGCTCAAGTCAACAATCAGCATGTAGACATATAGAGTATGTACGGCATGTTATGGTATTCTTCAGTGCACGCGTGACGCATTCAGCCGAGGGGGTTGATCAGTTTAACCACGAAGAATGTAATATTGGTGACCCTCTCCACTGTCCACTTGGTGCTGGGGCGTTGTTGTTGGGCCCATTGCAAGTGATCCACGGTGTCCAGTTTCTCCAGCATCGTCTCCAGTGACACACGATTGGTAATAGTGAAAGGCTGGTCAAACACATAGGTATTATTGCTGGGATAATAATACCGTAACACTAACTGGTCCGTCTCTTTGTGGCGTAAGATGTACCCGAAAGCGACATTCAATTTGAAGGCCGTAGTTTGGTCGTTGAAGATGGCTTCCACGTAGCTACGTAGACGGGCCAGGTCGGTCATTCGGAAATTGTAAATATCTTGAATAGGGCGATGACGGTTGATACAGTGCCGTATCATGGACCAATGGCGCCGACACATATCACTCACTGGATGGGCGTCCTGTAAGAGATCGCTAGGAACATTTATGAGCTCGTCCAGAAAATGTTCGATGTTGCCAGGCGTATGACTCGAAACCGTAACGCCGGGGTCCGGCTGGATATCCAGGCTCTTCTGAACTGTGGGTATACTCCGTCATCGCATCACCAGTGGCGTTCGTCTCCCCAGGCTCATCTTCACTGGATCTGACCTTCCGCGGCTCCTCTTCAGTGGGAAGTTGTCGCTCATGCCATGTAACGGGGCATGAATCAAACGGTGATGTCGCAGCAACTGCTGTTTGAAAAGCCGACCACATTCCTCGCATGGACGCTTGGGTGGCCCATGAATTGAACGTTCATGGCGCAGTAAAGCATCTTCCCGATTAAATGACCGTGCGCAGGTTATACAAGTATACCGTCCGCCGTTGTGGGCGGCGGTCTCGTGGCGACGTAAATTGTCTAGACGAGTAAACTGCTTCTGGCAAGTTGTGCAAGTGAACATCTTGGTGGTTGACAGAGTGCCTGATGAAACGGCCAGGCCGCTTTCCTTTTATAGCACGCTAGCTGGTGATCTATTTTTAGCACACTCAGTTCAACTACCCCAAGTCGAGAACTGAGATGTACTGGTGTACGAGTGAGCCGCATTGCGCGCGCGTGTGTGTGTGCGTGTGGGCAGTGGGTTTTACATCCGGGATCTTGTCAACATCCGGGTTTCCAAGTGGGTTTTTTCCGTCGTTCCTCCGTCTTCCTTCCAGGTACTGTGGTTTACATCCGGGTCCTAAGCTTACATCCGGTTTTTTTATGAGCCGCATTGCGCGTGTGTGTGTGTGTTTGTGTTTGTATCCATCCGTACATAATGTAGAATTACGTTCTCTCCGAAACCTTCCTCACATCGCATCAATATGCTCAGACCCATTCAATATGAACACAACCAAGAGACATCATCAACAACAGGCACATTGCGTCATACACGTCTCACACCACCACCACCACCGCCTCGCGTTGACGCCGTCAACGATTAGCATGTAGACATATAGAGTATGTACGACATGTTATGGTATTCATCAGTGCATGGATGACGCATTCAGCCGATGGGGGTGGTCGATAAGCTTGGTAACGAAAAACGTAACATTGGGCATCCTCTCTACAACCCATTGTGTGTTGGGGCGTTATTGTTGGGCCCATTCCAAGGGATCCACGGTGTCCAGTTTCTCCAGCATCGTATCTAGCGACGCCCGGTTAATGATGGTAAACGGTTGGTCAAATACCCGGATGTTACTGCTCGGGTAATGGTATCGGGCTTGGTCTGTGTCCTTATGCTGTAGCACATAACCAAACGCTAGATTTAACGTGAAGGCCGTAGTTTGATCGTTGAAGATGGCTTCCACGTAGCTGCGTAGACGGGCGAGGTCGGTCAGTCGGAAATTGTAGTTATCTTGAATAGGGCGATGACGGTAGAAACAGCGCCGGATCATGGGCCAATGGCGCCGATAGATGTCACTCACTGGGTGGTCTTCGTGTAACAGATCGCTAGGAACATTTATGGGTTCGTCCACGAAGTGTACTTTGCCCTTCACGTCGTACGAAATCTGGCCCACGGTGTTGTAGTCGGAATTTGTCTGTTGAATTAGGGCGACATTATCATCATCGATCCTCGTGCGATGGGTGGGAGTTCCCGCTGCCTCGATACAGGTGCCTACGGGCTCCTCTTCCTGCAAGCTTGGCTGCGGAACGTCTCGTGTGTGTTAGTGTCGCAGCAACTGACCGGTCAGTTTGAAAAGCCGACCATATTCTTCACATGGACGCTTGCGAAGACAAGACCATCCTTCGTTCTGTATAGTAGTAGCGAAAGTGGACATTTTGGGGCAGTGAAGGAATGTATTTGGGGTAGAGATGGACCATCCTTAGTCCGAATGCGCCGTGGGAGGTGTCATGTTGTAGCTCTCGGGGTGTACATCCGGATTTGAGGGATGTTCACGTCATCTGTGACTCATCGGTGACGTCATCAGTAGGAGTAGTAGCCAAAGTGGGCGTTTTTGGGGGTGTGTGGTGTGTTTGGTGTAGAGAGGGAAAATCCTTGGTCCGAATGCGTCGTGGGGAGTGTCAGTGTGAAGCTCTCGTGGGTCAGACCGGCTTGTTTTCATTGGAAGTCGCGCCAATCTGCGCAGGTGCAGTTGGCCAGTGGGTTTTGCCCGTCGTTCCTCCGTCTTCCATCCGGGTCCTCAGCTTGCATCCGGGTTAGTATTATGCAGTATCTGTCCTGTATTATGCCAAATCTGTGCTGTATTATACCACATCTGTCCTGTATTGTACCATATATGTCCAGTATTATACCAAATCTGTGCTGTATTATACATATCTTCACTCTATTATACCATATCTGTGCTGTATTATACCATATCTGTCCTGAATTATATCATATCTGTGCTGTATTATGCAATAGCTATCCCGTGTTATACAATATCTGTCCTGCATTATACCAAATCTGTCCTGTATTGAAACATATTTGTCCTGTATTATACAATATATGTTCTGTATTATACCAAACCTGGGCTGTATTATATCATATTGTCCTGTATTGTACCATATATGCCCTGTATTATACAATATATGTTCTTTATTATACAATCGGATAGCGGTTGTCGAGAATAACAGCAAGTTCAGCAATGGTCATACAGTTTATTATCCCCAGTGTTACATCATACCCGGGCTGGAGGAGCCGCCCTGGGCATGTTTAGTATGTTCACAGCAAAACAAATTGAAAAATCAAACACCATGTTTGATTATTTAACGTACCGTCACATTAGGTACAAGTGTTTACTGAGCTCAAGCCGAGGGGGTTGATCAGTTTAACGACAAAGAATGTAATATTGGTGACCCTCTCCACTGTCCACTTGGTGCTGGGGCGTTGTTGTTGGGCCCATTGCAAGTGATCCACGGTGTCCAGTTTCTCCAGAATCGGCTCCAGTGACACACGATTGGTAATAGTGAACGGCTGGTCAAACACATAGATATTATTGCTGGGATAATAACACCGTAACTGGTCCGTCTCTTTGTGGCGTAAGATGTACCCGAAAGCGACATTCAATTTGAAGGCCGTAGTTTGGTCGTTGAAGATGGCTTCCACGTAGCTACGTAGACGGGCCAGGTCGGTCATTCGGAAATTGTAGATATCTTGAATAGGGCGATGACGGTTGATACAGTGCCGTATCATGGACCAATGGCGCCGACAGATATCACTCACTGGATGGGCGTCCTGTAAGAGATGGCTAGGAACATTTATGGGCTCGTCCAGAAAATGTTCGATGTTGCCAGGCGTATGACTCGAAACCGTAACGCTGGGGTCCAGCTGGATATCCAGGCTCTTCTGAACTGTGGGTATACTCCGTCATCGCATCACCAGTGGCGTTCGTCTCCCCAGGCTCGTCTTCACTGGATCTGACCTTCCGCGGCTCCTCTTCAGTGGGAAGTTGTCGCTCATGCCATGTAACGGGGCATGAATCAAACGGTGATGTCGCAGCAACTGCTGTTTGAAAAGCCGACCACATTCCTCGCATGGACGCTTGGGTGGCCCATGAATTGAACGTTCATGGCGCAGTAAAGCATCTTCCCGATTAAATGACCGTGCGCAGGTTAAACAAGCATACCGTCCGCCGTTGTGGGCGGCGGTCTCGTGGCGACGTAAATTGTCCAGACGAGTAAACTACTTCTGGGAAGTTGTGCAAGTGAACATCTTGGTGGTTGACAGAGTGCCTGATGAAACGGCCAGGCCGCTTTCCTTTTATAGCACGCTAGCTGGTGATCTATTTTTAGCACACTCAGTTCAACTACCTCAAGTCGAGAACTGAGATGTACTGGTGTACGACTGAGCCGCATTGCGCGCGCGTGTGTGTGTGTGTGTGGGCAGTGGATTTTACATCCGGGATCTTGTCAACATCCGGGTTTCCAAGTGGGTTTTTTCCGTCGTTCCTCCGTCTTCCATCCAGGTACTGTGGTTTACATCCGGGTCCTCAGCTTACATCCGGTTTTTTTATGAGCCGCATTGCGCGCGTGTGTGTGTGTTTGCATTTGTATCCATCCGTACATAATGTAGAATTACATGAGGACCCTGATGTAAAACCACAGTAGCCGGATGGAAGACGGAGGAACGACGGGAAAAACCCACTTGAAACCCCGGATGTTGACAAGATCCCGGATGTAAAATCCGCTGCCCACACATACATACACACATGCGCGAGCAATGCGGCTCAGTCGTGCTAAAAATAGATCACCAGCTAGCGTGCTATAAAAGGGAAGCGGCCTGGCCGTTTCATCATACACTCTGTCAACCACCAAGATGTTCACATGTATTGCGTGCTCGAAGTCATTCACTCGTCGGCACGACTTGCGCCGCCAGGCTACCAAGCACGAACGAACCGGTATAGCTGTACGATATGTACACTGTCGTTTCAGCGCCCGGATCATTTACAGCGCCACGAACGTTCAATTCATGGGCCACCCAAGCGTCCATGCGAAGAATGTGGTCGGCTTTTCAAACTGACCAGTCAGTTGCTGCGACACCAACGCACACGACACCCTGTTCCGCAGCCACGTTTGCAGGAAGAGGAGCCCGTAGGCACCAGTATCGAGACAGCGGGAAATCCCACCCATCGCACGAGTGTCGGTGATGATGATGTCGGCCTAATTCAACAGTCAAATTCCAACTACAAGACCGTGTGCCAGATTTTGTACGACGTGGAGGGCAAAATACACTTCGTGGACGAACAGATGTTCCTAGCGATCTGTTACACGAAGACCACCCAGTGAGTGACATCTATCGGCGCCATTGGCCCATGATCCGGCACTGTTTCTACCGTCATCGCCCTATTCAAGATAACTACAAATTCCGACTGACCGACCTCGCCCGTCTACGCAGCTACTTGGAAGCCATCTTCAACGCTCAAACTACGGCATTCAAGTTGAATCTGGCGTTTGGTTATGTGCTGCAGCATAAGGACACAGACCAAGCCCGATACTTTTACCCGAGCAGTAACATCCGGGTATTTGACCAACCGTTTACCATCATTAACCGGGCGTCTCTAGATACGATGCTGGAGAAACTGGACACCGTGGATCCCATGGAATGGGCCCAACAACAACGCCCCAACACACAATGGGTCGTAGTGAGGATGACCAATGTCACGTTTTTCGTTACCAAGCTGACCGACCACCCCCATCGGCTGAATGCGTCGCCCATGCACTGATGAATACCATAACATGTCGTACATACTCTGTATGTCTACATGCTGATCGTTGACGGGGTCAACGCCAGGTGGTGGTGGTGGTGGTGGTGGTGTGAGGATAATAAAACGTGTATGCCGCAATGTGACTGTTGTTGATGATGTCTCTTGGTTGTGTTTATATTGAATGGGTCTGAGCATATTGATGCGATGAGAGGAAGATTTCCGAGAGAACGTAATTCTGCATTGTGTACGGATGGATACAAACACAAACACACACACACACGCGCGCAATGCGGCTCATGAAAACCCCGGATGTAAGCTGAGGACCCGGATGTAAAACCACAGTACCTGGATGGAAGACGGAGGAACGACGGGAAAAACCCACTTGGAAACCCGAATGTAAAATCCACTGCCCACACACACACATACACACACGCGCGCGCGCAATGCGGCTCACTCGTACAGCAGCACATCTCAGTCCTCGACTTGGGGTAGTTGAACTGAGTGTGCTAAAAATATATCACCAGCTAGCGTGCTACAAAAGGAAAGCGGCCTGGCCGTTTCATCAAACACTCTGTCAACCACCAAGATGTTCACTTGCACAACTTGCCAGAAGCAGTTTACTCGTCTAAACAATTTACGTCGCCACGAGACCGCCGCCCCCAACGGCGGACGGTATACTTGTATAACCTGCGCACGGTCATTTAATCGGGAAGATGCTTTACTGCGCCATGAACGTTCAATTCATGGGCCACCCAAGCGTCCATGCGAGGAATGTGGTCGGCTTTTCAAACAGCAGTTGCTGCGACATCACCGTTTGATTCATGCCCCGTTACATGGCATGAGCGACAACTTCCCACTGAAGAGGAGCCGCGGAAGGTCAGACCCAGTGAAGATCAGCCTGGGGAGGCGAACGTCACTGGTGATGCGATGACGGAGAGCCCGCCTATACCCACAGTTCAGAAGATTTATTTCCTGTGAAAACACCCGATTGACTGGATAGGCAGGCCTCGATTAGCCCGATAGGCAGGCGCCAGACCCGGGGTTGTTGAGCGACATCCTAGTACCCGTCCTCTGCATGGCAGAACTGCACAACCCAGAACAAATCTGGACATGCCTTGCTCTCGGGGAGCCAGTTGTTCGGCACGTGAGCTCACTCACGCTGGCACGTAGGCGCAAGACCAGGTGTTCACGGTATGACGCAACATTGTAGCGAACGTGCAACATTGTTGCAATTTTCCTTCGGGGAGCCAGGTGTTCGGCGCGTGAGGTCACTCACGCAGACACCTAGGCGCCAGACCAGGTGTTCACGGTTTGGCGCAACATTGTAGCGAACGTGCAACATTGTTGCAATTTTGCTTCGGGGAGCCAGGCGTACGGCGCGTGAGCTCACACCTGGCGCCAGAGCAGGTGTTCGCGGTCGCCGCAACATTGTAGCCAGCGTGCAACATTGTTGCAGTTTTCCTTCGAGGAGCCAGGTGTTCGGCACGTGACAAATCTCAGCGCAGAACAAGTCAGTACATGCCTTGATCACGTGATCGCCCCGTGACCTCCACGTGACCTCCACAAGTAATGAGGTCAAAGCGGTTTTATATACTACTCACACCCGGGGTTCAAGGCCAATCATACATGCCAAAAAATGGGATGTTTAGTTACACCTCATAAGCTCATCTTCAATATGTGGGCGTCGTAAAATAGTTCATTACATAATGACTGGTCGTTCGTTCAACATTTAACGAGCTGATTCACAATGAGAAGAAAATTAGCTTCAAATCAATTTAATAGGCATCAACATTCATATCGACCTTGGCTGTCCAACATTCAGGTAAGTGTTTACGGCGAACTAGACGCATGTATTTTAGAGTGTACTTTGCATACCTATATCGCATTATGGTGAATATTTGCATAAAACATCCACTTACTGACCGATTTCTTTGCACCACGTGCTGCGATAGGAATCATTTTACCAGTCGAAATCGTTTATTTAATAAATGCATATACAGTGTTCCTACATATCATTCCATATGTGTGTACTGACATCACTCTACACACTGAAACTGGCGTGAATTATGTTCGGATTTGTCTGGTCCATACTGAATACATGTTAGGATCACGGAAGAATTCCTATAATTATTGGCCTAGTTTGAAAACAACAGTATTTGCCAGCTGTGTAAAGGCCTGGACAATAGCTCCTCACATGAAGTATCAACCTCGACACAGGGTTGTCTCCTATTATGCCCGATTAAACACCCCTTTCCTCATTCTTAATATGTAACCCCGTACCAAAACATCATTTCCCCAAACCTTGCTCTTCAACCAGCCTGGAAGTCATTATCAACCAACTAAATACTAAGATATTTTTTTAGATGTGGATATCATGAACACTGCATTCCGACAAAAACCCAAACATTGAGGATTATTTCAAACAAACGACCGATAGCTTTATTGTGGTTGTTGTGGTTGTTGTTGTTGTAAAAAGGCGAACTTTTATTCAATAACTCACCGATTGTTTGTTTTCTTTTGATTAACGAATCCCATAAATGCGTTGCAGTTGATTAATTCTGCTTAATTCAAATTGTTGCGATACAGTCCAGTTTTCATAATCTCGGACTTTTATTCTCCGTCGAAGGATACATATTCTTGGTGAAGAATGCCAGAGTAGTAGAAAGCCCTGGAATTCATTATTAAAAATGAGGGTCCAAAATGAGGATCTGTGGAGTGACGTGGTGATGACGTGCCTATGACGTCACATCCACTCACGTGACATCCGGGTCACATCCGGTGTCAAAGGTCACTTCCGGGTCAAAGCTCAAATATCAAAGGTCACATTCGGTGACGTCATTTCCGGTCACGTCCAGGTTGACGTCATGACGCAACGGTCACGCCATGATGGGTATAAATACGAGGGTTAGTGAGAGTGTGCGACATTCATCGCACGTAATTGGCTCCGCCATGTCACAAGTTCTACGCGCCGTCCTTTCCCTACCTCTGAGGTGGGGTTACACGTCTATAAGGACAAAGTCGCCGTTGTGGAAGACCGGGATGTCTGTTGGTCGTGTCCGAAGTCCACATCGAATACGGTTGCTCCACATCGTGACGGCTGGACCCAAGTTAAACGGGTGTTGCGTGGTAAACTGGACCCTAATCTGTGGACGGCCTTGGAGAAAGTAGTGCCTATTGCGGACCAACTCCACATCGTGACGGCTGGACCCAAGTTAAACGGGTGTTGCGTGGTAAACTGGACCCTAATCTGTGGACGGCCTTGGAGAAAGTAGTGCCTATTGCGGACCAACTGTGTGGGCAGCTGTTCAGTTGGCCTGGGTTCGTACGCGAAGTGACGCGGTGGCAGAACCCAATCAGCAAATGATCAACCGCGTCAAGGCAAGAGAATATCCGGTTCTGAATGCTAGACATTTCCCCCTCAAAATTTTGAGTCACTTCCCCCCCAGTTTTACCATTTCCCCCCCTAAACAATATGATATTCTATGGTACACATATATGCATACTCGGCATTCAGATATAAAATATTACATTTAGCAATATGCTATGCTCATTGTTCATACTGATTCATGTTGATCGTTGGTCCCCACCAGTGGTGGGGGCGTTGATTTTAGCACATTGGGGTAGTAGCTGACTCAGGGTCACATCTTCATCCCTGTAGGCTGCCCACAGCTCGAAGAGCTTGGCCTGCTTTGATTTTGTGGACAGCCGCTGATAGCGACTAAGTTTCATTTCACCAACAAGGAGGATCTGAAGTAATTATCAAGTCTTATGAAATATATCATCTTATATAAGTGTTGACCCAGAAGAGGTGTTAAGGGGTGATTTTTCACGACATGACTCACGTGTAATATGTAACATGCAATATGTTTTATATGTCAAATAACAAATTATTTGTTATACAATAAATTGACAAGTAATGCCGAGTATGCATTTGTGTACCATATAATATCATATTTTTGTTTAGGGGGGGAATGGCAAAACTGGTGGAGGGAAGTGACTCAACATTTTGGGAGGGAAATGGGTTTTTGGGGGGGAGGAAGTGACTGGGGGGGAAATGGTTTGTGGGGGGAGTGTCCTGCACCCTTCGGTTCTCACCTCCGTGAAAGACGTGGCACTTAACACCCATAGTCCACTCTCGGAGGACGACACCACAGACTATCTGGCTAGGCTTAGTCAACCTGGGATATATACAACGGTGGTAGACCCTAACATCAGAAGTAGTATAGTCCCGTGAAAAAAGGTCGCATTTTCCAGGGAGGTAACTCTTGATTCCGATAGGGGCACTGCGAGGTGCGGGGTGACCTTTGACCTTTGCGTGGCCGCGTACCGTTCAGAAGCGAGTATATTGACCTTGGTGGCGGAGTACTATTAGGGTTCAAGTGATCGGGTTGTGCGGCCGAATGACGCCACTGGATGGGGAGGGAAACAGTCCGCGAGAAAAAGTAGTGCGGCGAACCAATAGTGCGGGTCTGTATTTAAGCCATTTAAACATTTAATACATTTAAAATTAAAGAATGCATGGGCTTACCTTGAAGTGTCCAAGTTTTATAATTGGGTGTCCGTTCTATAGGGTCTGTACATATTGGATTGTATCAGCGTGGGCTGGAGGCCAACATCCGGGTTCCGTTGGCACGCATCCAATTGGCTGGATGCCAAGTTTTATATGGGTCGGGTATTGGCCTGGTGCCAACATCCGGGTTCCGTTGGCACGCATCCAATTGGCTGGGTGCCAAGTTTTATATGGGTCGGGTATTGGCTTGGTGCCAACATCCGGGTTCTGTTGGCACCCATCCAAATGGCTGGCTGCCAATTGGTTCAGTGCCATTTTTTCTCCTATAAAAGGGGGTCTGTTTTCAAGTCGGTACCAACATTTTCACTGGCCTTCCGACGCTATCGACATGACCACTGCCTGCCTACAACCTGCCTACACTCTGCCTATCCGACCACTGCCCGCCTGTTTGACGCTGTACCCGACCACTGCCTGTGTGTAGTAATCCGCCTAACCGAGCTGCCTGACCAGCCTGTCTACCTCATCTAACTGTGTACCTTTCCACCATGAGTCGTGATCGTTCAAGATCGCCCCTGAGACGCGATGACAACAATATGAGACCAGAACAACATTTTCCAGGAGATCCACAAGTGCCTGTCGATGAAGCATTACCGCAAGACCAGTCCGTGAGTGCCATCTACCGGCGACATTGGAACACAATTCGCCATTGCTTTCACCGTCAACGGCCCATACTGGACTTGTACAATTTTCGACTGGTGGAGCTGATACATCTTCCGTCCTACGTGGAGCGTATTTTCAACGACCAAGCCGCATCGTTTCGGGTCAATATGACTTTTGGATACATTCTTCGGCACAAGGAGACCAGTCAACTACGGTATTTCTATCCGAGCAATAACAGCCATGTATTTGACCAGCCCTTCGCTGTGACGGACGCTATTTCCCTGGAGCCGGTGGTCGAGCAATTCACTACATTAGATCCGTTGGAGTGGGCCCGCCAGCAACGACCGAATACGAAATGGTTGGTGGAAATGGTTACCAACGTAACATTCTACGTGACGAAATTGCGGAATCATCCTATCGGCGCTCCCGTCATTCTTCCACCTTGGCTGAGTCATGTATGCGTTAACCGCCGGAGCACATGGACCCTACAAAGACCGAAAATACTTGTTTCGCTGTTTGGCTGTACATTTGGACCAGTGTAATCCCAAAAATTGTGAGCGAGTGGCCAATGGCTATTGGATACAGTATTTACAGGAGCAAGATATGGATGAGCGGCACTTCCGGGGCGTACCCTTCAAATATTTGGATGTTGTCGAATCGCTCTTCAAGGTGAATATTTTTGTCTATCGATTACTACGGAAAGGCGAGGGGAACCCTGAATTTGTCGCTGAATTGGTGCATAGCTCTTCAGAACGGTACGCGTCCACAATGAAGGTGAACGTCTACGACTACGGTGGAGTCAGGCACTTTTCCCTGATCCACAATATGAGCCATCAGCACGAGAAAATTTGTATGAACGCTATTCAACGGAAATTTCCTGGAGGTGTATATCACAATACGCCTAATATCTTTGAAGAACTAGCTGATGAGGGTCTTATGGTGGCGGAAGAGGACCGTTATTTTCCCTACCGGGCGTGCTATGACTTTGAAGCGATTTTGGAACCTATGGACACTACCTCAGCCAAAACGCAATGGACACAGCGTCATATCCCGCTGAGTGTCAGCATTTCAACCAACGTTCCTGGCTATGACGCTGAGCCTGTATGTTTCGTATCGACCGGAGACCCTCATGACCTGATCACGCGGATGATGGAATATTTAGGGGCGGTGAGCGTGCGCAGTACGGAGCTGTTGGTAGTCGAATTCCAGGATGTTCTGGATGGACTCGATGATCGAATTTCCGAGCCGGGTGTATCGTTCAGTGACAGCGAAGAAAGTGAGTCGGAGGAATAGGAGAAAAGTGGCGAGTCCGAAAGAGAGATTCGTCCGCAAGATGTACCCTTACCGAAAGTGTATGCGGAAAAACTGAAAGCCCGATTCGTTCGATACCTGACTCAGTTACCCGTGCTCGGGTTTAATTCTGGACGTTACGACCTCAACATGGTGAAAGAGTTTTTGTACCCTTATTTGGCACAGTCCGGTGAAGTCAAGAGTGTGATCAAAAAGATTAATAATCACATAGCGCTTACTACCACGTCACTGCATTTCCTGGATGTTCGGAATTACTTGGCGCCCAATTATAGTTATGCGCAGTGGGTGAAGGCCTATGGCTGTGAACAAGCCAAAGGGAGGTTCCCTTACACTTACTTGTCGACACTCGACCGCTTGGAGGAAACAGAGTTACCATCCCGGGACACTTTTTTCGATGATTTAAAGCAAGAGGCATGTTCTGAAGAAGTGTGCCGGGAACTGCAACAGGTATGGAACGACCAACACATGGAGACCTTGCGAGATTTTCTGGTATATTATAATAACTTGGATGTCGTTCCCTTCCTAGAAGCGGCCGAGAAAATGGCGCAACTATTCCGCAACCAAATGCACGTCGACATATTCAAAGAGTGTTTGAGTTTACCTGGCCTGGATCTTCGGTATCTCTTTCAAGACTGTTCTACTTAATTTTCGCTCATTCAACAAAAAGACGAGGACATGTATGATTGTTTGCGAGATAACATTGTGGGCGGACCAAGCCTCAAATTTCACCGGTACCACGAGAAAGATGTCACGACCATTCGAGGTGGGAAACTCTGCGATAAAATCATCGGCTTTGATGCGAACGCACTGTATCTGTGGGCCATTGCTCAACCTATGCCAAGCGGTCATTATACGCGGTGGTTAGCGGAAGGCCAGCATTTCAAACCTCAGCGGTCCCACAGACATGTCGCCGACCAGTGGCTGGACTGGGAAGCCTATCGACGCGGCATTTCTATCCGACACCAATCCAACGCCGCAGAAAAGCGAGTAGGGGATCGCCACTTATGGTCGATGGGTTTGCCCTGGTGAATGGAATGCCTACAGTATTTCAGTTTTACGGGTGCTATTAGCACGGGCACGATTGCAAGTTCTCCCACGGTCACTACAACGATCCCCGTGGGAAATCGTTGAAAGAGCTACAGGCGGAAGTGGTGGAGAATGCTGATTATATTAAAGAGTTGGGGTATCATCTGATAGAAATGTGGGAATGTGAATTCCATACCATGTGCCAGGTCCTCCCACACTTGCGTAATTTTCTCAAGGCTCGAGAGTATCCCCTCAGTCGTCGTCGTATTCTCACCACGCCACAGATCCTTGAAGCCGTGCGTACGGAGACCCTGTACGGGTTTATAGAATGTGACCTGCATGTCCCCGACGCTACAGTTTGCAGAGTGCCTACCCATTTTTAAAAACACGCTGGTGAGTCGATGTGATATTGGAGAGACCATGGTGGCCTACGCCGAGGAGCATGAAGTACTTAAACAACCGCGCCGGATGTTGATAGGCAGATGTGGGCTGAAAAAATCTTACTGGGCACACCACTTCTGCGCTGGTACATGAGCCACGGTCTCGAGGTCACACGAGTCTATCAAGTCATGCAGTACGTACTCAATGCCTGTTTCTCCGGTGTCGCTGACACCGTAACGGCCGCTCGTCGTCAAGGTGATAAGGATCTCAGTAAGGCCAATATCGCCGAGTCCTGGAAACTCGCGGGGAACAGTTTTTATGGCAAAACTGTGACGAATCAAGCCCGCCACGTCACCGTGAATATATGCACTACGAAACAAGCGCGAACAAAAATCAACTCGCCGCTGTTTCGCTCCGTCGACGTCATCGATGATGATACCTACGAGGTTACCTCTGCCAAAAAGACCACGCGTTACAACTTACCCCTCCAAATCGGGTGTATGGTGTACCAGATGGCCAAACTCCGGATGTTGGAGTTCCTCTATGTCTTTATCCACTTGTATTTCGACCAGAGCGATTGGCAGTTGATAGAAATGGACACAGATTCCATCTACATGGGTGTCTCTAATGCAGGCTGGGAGTCACTCGTGAAACCGGAACTACGAGTCCAGTATGAAGCGGAACGGGATCAATGGCTGCCTCGACGCGACCACTACCAGCACGACAAGCGAACCCCCGGTCTTTTAAAGCTAGAGTAGAGTGGAGAATCCATGATTGCCCTGTGTTCAAAAACCTATTACTCTTACGATGGAGACCAAAACAAGTTCAGCTGCAAGGGGGTCAATCGAAGGGACCCCACCATTAACAAAGCTCTCTACCTGGACGTGCTTCAAAACCACGTCAGTACAAGTGGGACCAATCGAGGATTTCGTGTGGTGGATTACCAAATGCGTTCGTACATACAGCAACGAGATGCCTTCACCTTCTTCTATCCGAAACGAAAAGTCCTTCCGGATGGTGTCAGTACCACCTATCTGGACTTGTGAACTGGTGACTACTACATATATTGCCTCTAACCGATGCGAATTTGTGACTGTGTGTGAACTCTAAATTTTCACATGTTGTGAAAACGTGTAATTCTCAAATGCATGTTCTAGTACATAACGCATTCTTGTAGTAATCTGTATTGTTGTTTGTATTATACAACCCTACTGTACATTCTTCGAAAATTCTCATGAATACCCAATCGACATAGTCTGTATACAGTACTTTAATCGCGTTCCTGACAGTTCTTGTACATGTTCTTGTTTGAATCTGTGATTGATAATCAACCACAAAATATAAAAAAAATATATCCTATTCTGGCAAGCTCACACTCCTCAGACAAGTTTACCACAAATACACACTACAACCATACCTTTACGAAATAGAAAACATCAGACATAAAGAAACAATTAGTAAATTTAGTAAAAGTACACACAAACTAGAAATAGAGACTGGACGATACTATAATATCCCCAGAGACGAACGATACTGTAGACTCTGTAGTACAAAAAAACAGAAGACGAAAAACAGATTTTTATTGGAATGTGCTAGTCTCTATATTAAAAGAAAACCATTATCTGATCTCCTACAAATACAGGATAATGTCACATCAGCAATGGACAAAGAAAAGTATATAGAAATTCAATTCTGTTCAACCCTCCATCAGAACATGGTAGAATAGCAATGTACATACATAATATGTACATATATAGGAACGAACAGATAAATCCCAAACCCAGCTGAGTATACTTAGTTCTATCTTCTTTCTTTACAAATTGATATTGCCACAGTAACAGGCTTTATCTCTGTATCAATTGTCTTTTATATTATTTTGTTATTATTATATCATTTGCCATACTCTATATGTGACAGAGTCGAGCAATAAAAAGAATTGAATTGAATTGTTTGTATTATGAAATTTCCTTGTATACGTAATATATAGTAATTGTTCACCTGAATAAAAAGTTGTAAGTTTCACGTTCTATCAGAATTCACGAATTATTTATTTGTAGCCGAAAAATAATCAATTTTTCATCAAACTAAGAAATACAAAGTCATTCAGACTTTCAAGGAGGGACTTGAAGACTGTCGAATTATCCACACCACCCCAAATTTATGAGCTGATATTCTATTCTGTGAAATACTGTAGCGGGGTATAAAAACGTCACCCGTGGACTTGCAACAATTCGCAACAAAGTATAATGTAATGTGTTCATTTTTAGCCGCCCATTTTCTTCGGCCTATACATCCGACGTGGTCTATTAATATGCACACACATATCTTTTTCTCATTTTTCATGGGCTGAATATCCTCTGTTTTGCCACGCCCACCCCACGTGGGAGTATGGGCGAACAAATGAATCTACCGTGACAAGCCCAGAAGCAGAAAACCGCTGGGGTGTCGGGACCAAACCAGGGAACATTGGCCAAAAAGCCGTTGGCCAAAATCATTAGCTTGACAGTTTAATGCGTTCATTTCTTGCATGTGGTATAATGGAGACCGGCTTTACCGATGGAAATATCCGTGGATTTCGAAAAAAGTATATATGGAATGAGACTTGGTTCGTGGCGATACCCATATTTTTTAGGATAAGAATGCATCGTGATGAAGGATTGGTGTGTTATACCCACCTCGGAAAAAAACCCCCAGACATATACGCATAAAACTCCCAGCAATATGGAATTTTTCCAGGTATACATCAGGAATCGGACTAAACTCTTTATCAGGTAAGCTTGACTTTCGTATACTTGAGTTGAAACCCATGCAGATAACCCATTCAAATTACAATGCATTGGCAACATAGCTTCGCACTAATATACTCTCCCCTGTTGACAGGATTTTTTTACACTCACACAACAAGAGACAATTTGAAGACAATTTTCTAGCGGGGTCTTTTCTAGAAGATAATTGATGTAATATACTCTTCTGTCATACTGGGATGGTGTATGTGTGTTGGATATGTGATTTTAAAATTTTATTATGACCAGGTTAGCTTGAGTGTTTTATGGGCGCTAAATATAGGGGAGAAAATGGCAACATTGTGACCAAAACATAACAGTTGACAGCTGAACAAAACAACTGAGCGGACTAAAAGTACATCCAAGCTTATAGCCTGTGCGTGTATACGTTTTTCAAAGGGTGGTGTGGGGGTGGTTATTTTTTTTTATTTTTATTTTTTTTGAAAAATTGTGCATTGTTAGAAGTTCTCTTTCGGAAGAGTTGGCAGCACTGAAAAGTGCTTTTTGAAATAAATGTCAGGGAAAAACATCTCCGGGCGAAACATTCTTTTTACACCAGGCGTTGTCTTTGGCGCATCTCGGTCACCCGCTTGGTACAGATGGGGCAGCTTAAGTTGATGAGGGTACATTCACTCGTCGGGCAGATTGATGGTTCTGTTAGTCGCTCGTCTAATTTAGCGATGCAACAGCCGCACATAGTTAGATGTCCGCAAGGAAAGAGGGCGACTTTAGCAAGATGGTAATCGGGCGGCGTGCAACTCACACATAGCAGTTGTTTCAGGTTTGATGCTAATGCGCACCCCAATCTTTGTGCTTCTTTCGTGTAGATGATGAGGTCTTCCTGCTGACGGTTTGCTGTACCGTTCTGTTCTTCTTTCTTCTCTCCTTCCGCCTTTTCCTGAATGACCTTCATCGGCGCTCGGCTGATGGTCGCTGGGCTGGAGTTTTGGTTGAGTAAGTCGGCTGATGAAAATGGTGCTATGGTCGATTGAATGTCTTGTGGCTCGTTGCCGCTAAAAATCTCGTTGTTCAAAATTTCTTCCAGCCGGGATTCGTTGATATCCGTCTTTTCCTCAGTGGACTCTGTCGGTGCTCGTCTGATGGTCGCTGGCGTAGAGTTTTGGTTGAGTAAGTCGGCTGATGAAAATGGTGCTATGGTCGGTTGAATGTCTTGTGGCTCGTCGTCGCTGAAAAATTCGTTGAGAATTTCGGCCACTCGAGATTCGAAATCCATCGTTTCATCTGTGGTAGACATCTTGAGATATTGGCGTAACGGTATAGCGTTGGTTCCGAGGGCAAGTGATAAGCGAAGGTACTGAATTGGAAAATGCGCCCCTTTTATAGTGAAAGACTTGGCGCCGTGCCAACTGGCTGAGGGCCAACTGGCTTAACGCCATCGGTACCATTGATATTCAGCCAACGTTTACATCTGCCAATTTTCGAGATGAAATAATTTTCTTGACGAAGTAGAAATTAACGCAAATCTATATTCTACAAAACTAGAATATATTAGCGTAGGTGAATTTTTTTAGACTCTTCACTTATAAGTACCCAAACTTTTTTGTGCTTTCATCAAAAGTGAGAACACATCTCGAAAATTTTGTAGTAGCGTCGATATAAATCTACAACATAGATGTAAAAATAGATACCGTGGCATAAAATTAGAGAGAGCATTTCAATACACCTCAACAAAAAATGAAACCTGGGCTGGTATATCCTTCATCTCGAAGGGTCGCGAGTTCGATTCTCGCTTTCATTCTGTGTGTGTGTTGGACATGTGATTTTATGATTTTTTTTAATGTTTTATGAACGCTAAATATAGGGGAGAAAATGGCAACATTGTGGCCAAAACATAACAGTTGACAGCTGGAAAAGATGTTAAACTAGATACCGAGGCACAAAATTAGAAAGAGCATTTCAATACACCTAAAAAAAAATGAAACCTGGGATGGTATATCCTTCATCTCGAAAAACATAACAGTTGACAGCTGAGCAAAACAGCCTGGTTTTCCCCCCTCCGGGCCTCACTGCACGCAAAGTCTGGCGCCGATGCGTCTGTGTGCGTGAGCTCTCATACCGAAGCACAGATGGGCTAAAAGTCATCGAAAAATTGACGACGTCTGGCGACTAAAAAGCAACCATATTACTCTAACCTCAGGGAATTGATGTAATATACTCTTCTGTCATAAATCTACAACATAGATGTAAAAATAGATACCGTGGCATAAAATTAGAGAGAGCATTTCAATACACCTCAAAAAATGAAACCTGGGCTGGTATATCCTTCATCTCGAAGATAAAATTAGAGAGAGCATTTCAATACACCTAAAAAAAATGAAACCTGGCTGGTATATCCTTCATCTCGAAGGGTCGCGAGTTCGATTCTCGCTTTCATTCTGTGTGTGTGTTGGACATGTGATTTTAAATTTTATTATGACCAGGCCAGCTTGAATGTTTTATGAACGCTAAACATAGGGGAGAAAATGGCAACATTGTGGCCAAAACATAACAGTTGACAGCTGCAAAAGATGTAAAAATAGATACCGTGGCATAAAATTAGAGAGAGCATTTCAATACACCTAAAAAAACAACTGAAACCTGGGATGGTATATTCTTCATCTCGAAAAACATAACAGTTGACAGCTGAGCAAAACAGCCTGGGTTTTGTTTCCTCCGGGCCTCACTGCACGCAAAGTCTGGCGCCGATGCGTCTGTGTGCGTGAGCTCTCATACCGAAGCACAGATGGGCTAAAAGTCATCGAATATAAAAAGTCTTTCTACAGCTTAAAATTTACCGGCTCGCAGATGCCCAGAAATTAGCCGCCAATATTTTTCGTAAGAAAAAAAAAATTTCTCCCCATATCTGCATATTCATACATGAAGACAATATACTATAATCAAAATATTATCATTTGAAGACAATTTTCTAGCGGGTCTTTTTTCCAGCAGGGAATTGATGCAATAGACTCTTCTGTCATAAATCTACAACATAGATGTAAAAATAGATATCGTGGCATAAAATTAGAGAACATTTCAATCTGCCAATTTTCGAGAAGAAAAATTTTCTTGACGAAGTAGAAATTAACGCGAATCTATATTCTACAAAAAACTAGAATATATTAGCGTAGGTGAATTTTTTTTTTTAGACTCATTACTTATAAGTACCCAACACTTTTTTGTGCTTTCATCGAAAGTGAGCACACATCTCGAAAATTGATTTGGGTATGATGTACTGGAGGGGATAATAAAATGATTAACCTGTCATTCTTGTTGTTGTTCTCCCACCAGTCTACATCATGCGACATTGTACAGAGATCTGCATGGCTATGCACAGAATACATGGACATGCGCAGAGTACATGTACATTAAATACAGGACAGATATGGTATAATACAGGACAGATATGGTGTAATACAGCACAGATTCGGTATAATACTGGACAGATATGGTATAATACAGCATAGATATGGTATAATACATTTTATTACAAGTTTTTACATGTTACGGTGTGTACGTAGACATGTGACAAGTGCGCACCCGAGTATACAGGACAGCGATGCGCTGATTGGTGGGGAGAACAACGTAGGAGAGTTCTTGTGGGCTGCGGGCTTATGAAAGTGGCGGTACATGTAGGTGAGAATGTTCAGCATTTTCTGATACGCAGCCGACATGTTCTCTTGTTCGACCTGCCTGAAGCCAGTTACGCGCCCAGAAGATTTGCGACGGCACGAGTCCTCCATCCACAACAGAGCACGGTATACTTGTATAACTTCATTTCATCGGGAAGATGCTTTACTACGCCATGAACGTTCACTCCACAAGGGCGCGATGGAACAATGTAATGAATGTGGTCAACTCTTCAAACGACCCAGTCAGTTGAGACGTCATCAGCGTTTGATTCATGGTCCGTCACCACGGTATGAGCGACAACCTCCCACTAAAGAGACACCCAGGAGGGTCAGACCTAGTGAAGATGAGTCCGGGGAGACGAATGCCACTGGTGATGCGATCACGGAGAGCCCGCCTATACCCACAGTCCAGAAGAGCCTAGATATCCAGCCGGTCCCTAGCATTACTGTTTCGAGTCCTACGCCTGACAACAACGAACATTTTCTGGAAGATGCGGTGGATGTTCCTAGCGATCTGTTACACGAAGACCATCCAGTGAGTGACATCTATCGGCGCCACTGGCCCATGATACGGCACTGTTTCCACCGTCATCGCCCTATTCAAGATATCTACAATTTCCGACTGACCGACCTCGCCCGTTTACGCAGCTACGTGGAAGCCATCTTCAATGACCAAGCTACGTCCTTCAAATTAAATCTAGCGTTTGGTTATGTGCTGCAGCATAAGGAGACACACCAAGTCCGATACTTTTACCCGAGCAGTAACATCCGGGTACTTGACCAACCGTTTACCATCACGGATAGGGCGTGGCTAGAGACGATGTTGGACCAAGTGGACCAATTGGATGCCTTGGAATGGGCCCAACAACAACGTCCCAACACCAAGTGGCTAGTGGAGAGGGTCACCAATGTTACGTTTTTCGTGACCAAGATGACCGACCAACCCATCGGCTGAATGTATTCACCCATGCACTAATAGATACTCAGAATGCGCACACAACTATCTGAGGATATGTTGCCGCAACGGAATCCTGGCCTGCCCGATTAGAACAAACGGTTCAGAGCGAACATGGCCGAAGATAGGACTTTCTGAAATGGTGACTTCTGATTGGACAAGAGCAGCTGAGAATACATCTAACGGGCAAGAACGAGTATGACAGATGCAGTGCCAAATGGCGGCCTCTGATTGGACAAGAGGCAACTTGTATTGTAAACATACCCAACGCGGCTCCCCAAGCGTGGGTATGATGTAACATTGGGGAGAATAAACTATACGAAAAAACTTGTTGTTGTTCTCTCTTCTGTCATCTTTGTTGTTGTTGTTGTTCTCTCTTCGGTCTATATCATGGCGTCAAAGTTTTATGCTAGGGCGTAACGACGGTCATTGACGGGCGTCACTGCATTACGATGTATTATTGTCTAGAAAAATGAGAACTTTTGGTCTAATTCACCAGGTGTATACAGAAAAAACTCGTGTGTCAGAAGTAGGATTCGAACCCACGCTCTGCGTTGCGCAGACCAGCACTTAGGACTGGCGCCTTAGACCACTCGGCCATCCTGACTTTACATTTATAGTTCACAGTATCAAGTCATATGTAGTATTCATGCACGATGCGACCACCAAGTGTGTAGTTGCGTCTACATGCAGAGAACTACAAGATGACACCCCACACGACATATTAGGACCAAGGCCGGTCCCTCTCTACTTGCAATAAAAAAAACACCCAATTCTGACTCTACCCCACAAAAGCTTCACTTTGACAACTCCCACGACCCATTCGGACCCATCGTGGCCCATATCGGTCTCAAAATGTGTATTTCCATAATACGGCCTGCCTGTGCATGCGCGGAATGACGATATTCCTAACATCCATCCACCCAGGCGGATGCGCCCTCACGTATGCATCACATTGATACCTCACTCGACTCAATCAGACCATTAGTGGCCCACCTAGACCCCAAAACGTCTATTTCTAACACTTTTGCCATAATTCCCTGTCTGCGCATGCGCAGAATGTTGAATACGGACGACACACTAGTCCCGGCAGATGCTCCCCCTCACTTATCCTTCACAACGATACCTCACTCGACTCCATCGGCCCATTAGTGGCTCACCTAGATCCCAAAACGTCTATTTCCATACCCTTTTCCCCACAATTCCCTGTCTGAGCATGCGCAGAATGTCGAACACGGACGAAACACTAGCCCAGGCGGATGCTCCCTCACGACTGCTTTGCATTGATACCTCACTCAACTCCATTGAACCATTAGTGGTCCACCTAGACCCCAAAACGTCTATTTCCATACACTCTGTCTACTGCGCATGCGAAGAATGACGTCAGTTCCAAATCATACTAGCCCAGGTGGATGTCCCCTCACGTATCCTTCACAACGATACCTCACTCGACCCCATCGGACGACTAGGGGCTCGAATAGACCCCAAAATGTCCATTCCAGTGCCCTTTCCCCACAATTCCCTGTCTGCGCATGCGCAGAATGTTGGAAACGGACAACACACTAGTCCGGGTGAATGCGCCTTTACAAATGCTTCACATTGATACCTCATACGACTCCATAGGACCAATAGTGGCCAATCAAGATCCCAAAACGTCTATTCCCATACCCTTTTCCCACAATTCCCTGTCTGCGAATGCGCAGAATGTTGACAACGGCCGAGACACTAGTCCAGGTGCCCCCTCACATAGGCTTCACATTGATACCTCATGCGACTCCATCGGACCATTAGGGGCTCCCCTAGATCCCAAAACGTCTATTTCCATACCCTTTGTCTACTGCGCATGCGCAGAATGACGTCAGTTCCACTTCTCACCCACTCCGTCCGATGCTCCTTCACGAATGCTTCACATGGATACCTCATACGACTCCATCAGACCACTAGGGGCGCCCCTCGACCCCAAAACGTCTATTCCCATACCCTTTTCCCACAATTCCCTGCAAGCGTAGAATGTTGACAACGACCGAGACACTAGTTCAGGCAGATGCCCCCTCACATAAGCTTCACATTGATACCTCACTTGACCCCATCGCCCCATTGGGGCTTACCTAGATCCCAAAACGTCTATCTCCATACCCTTTTCCCACAATTCCCTGTCTGCGCATGCGCAGAATGTTGACAACGGCCAAGACACTAGTCTAGGCGGATGCCCCCTCACATAGGCTTCACATTAATACCTCATACGACTCCATAGGACAACTAATGGCCCACAAAGACCCGAACGTCTATTTCCATACCCTTTGTCTACTGCGCATGCGCAAAATGCCGATATTTCAACCCCACAACCAGCCCATCGGGTGCCTCCTCACACAGGTTTCACATTGATACCTCACTCGACCCAATCGGCCCAATAGTGACTCCCCTAGATCCCAAAACGTCTATTTCCTACCCTTGGTCTACCGCGCATGCGCAGAATGACAATATTCCAACCTCACACCCACCCGTCGGATGGCCTCTCACATAGGCTTCACATTGATACCTCACTCGACCCCATCGGACCATTAGTGGCTCCCCTAAACCCCACAACGTCTATTTCCATACCCTTGGTCCACCGCGCATGCGCAGAATGACGCTATTTCACCCAGCCCATCAGATGCGCCTTCACAAATGCTTCACATTGATACCGCATACGACCCAATTGGACCATGCAGTGTATTTGAATTCTGGGGACTACTTTTCTGCGCTGAAGCTTTTTTCCGCGACCGCATCACCGCCAGACATGACCGCATCACCGCGGAGGAATACAAGGTCAAAGGTTGCCGGACCTATAGTGGTCAAAACTTGGCACACAGCCAATGCTGATGCAATCCATAACCACAACGCTACCTATCGCCACCAAGAGTTACCTCCCCCGGCAAAATATGACTGTTTTTACGCTTATACTACTACTATCAGACCTCGACCTCGTTATAAATACACGATACTCTCTGGGTCTGTTATCAGTCATCACCATGAAGCGCTGGGAGAAGGTGTTGGATAACTCATAATACAGTCCCGACAGTCCAGCAGCCTATAGTGCACTGTCTGCACTCTATCGAGCCGCTAAAGGTTAAAACGAACTAAATGACGTCACTTCCGCCAAAGGTGGATGTTCGTGGTAAGCATATCCCGCATTAAATGCTCAGTTGTGTTATTGCTGGATAATATCATAACTAACTTTTATTGTGTTTCGCTAACTTAGTAAGTGTCGATTAATTTCTGAAAAAATTGTGACAGTCCCGAGCCTGTGTTCTTTTCAGGGCACAATCAAACGACGATACCCACGTGACCAGCTCAGACGGTTGAAAACGGCTCGTCTCAGAAGGCAGTTTACGTTATCAAAAATCAATTGGACATGAGTGTGGTTTGGTACATACCACGTGAAGTGGGAGGAGTGGTAATCAAAAACATCAGTGTGTAGTTCCGGGCTAAAGTTCAAGAAGGTCAGTTTTTCAGCGGCGAACTGAACCTGTTTAACCTGGAACGTAATGGGACAAAACTTTAGTTCATTGTTACCTAAATCCCACGGCATTCATCAATCGCAAGTTCGAGATTGACTCAAACAACAAGACACCTATACCTTACATCGAGCTGCCCGCCGCCATTTTCTACGGAACCAGATCATTGTTGCTGGCATAGATGCCCAATGACAGGCGGATTTGGTAGATATGAGCGCCTTTGCCAAACACAACGATGGGAAGCGGTATATCTTGACATGCATCGATAGCCTGTCCAAGTATGCGTGGATGGTACCCATTTGGACGAAAACCGGAGCGAATCTCGTAGCTGAGAGTGCTTCAAACTGATACCTCCCACGACCCAGTCGGACCAATAGTGGGCCACCTCGATCACAATACTTCCACCCCAGCGCTAATTGCCCAGTGCGCATGCGTCATCGGAACTTTTCAACAAAATTCAACCGATGGCCACGAGACCCTTCCCATCGTGTTCTACAGGGAGAGACAGACAAAACAAGATGCCACAGCCAATAGTGAAATCCACAAGAAAAAAAATGACCACCACAGTACTGCTACCTAATGCTCCTTGGGACAGCCGCCAACAGAGTTATTGCCCTGTCAGAGTTGTCTTCTTGCGTCCAAAGTGTATAGCTGGCGCTACGATCTTAATTTTCGTGTCAACCGGGGTATCGAAGAATTTGCCCAACGGACGCCATTTTCTTCTACCGATAAGACAAAAACGGACCTGCATGGATATTTTTCACCTTTTGCGAGCGATGGTACCATGCTATATTATATAATACTAACGCGTGGGTCTAATGCATTCATACCACGGAAGACAACATGTTCAGATTTGTGGTCCCCGATGACGTCATGGCCCAACATCGGGACACGGGGATTCCCCGTGGAGAAACCTTGTTCTATTCATAGATCACGACGTCAGTTCTATTAATAGATCACCGGAACTGAGGAATTGAACAGTACAGCCTTCATGGTAATACTGCGTACTATAAGTCTGACTCCCAATGTATTCATGTATTCGTGGCAATACGGATCGACGTTCGTGTATATAACCCTTTCACGGGTCAACAGCGCCAAATATCCTGCTCTTGCTCATGGACAGTCACCGACTCATGTTTCATTGCACTTCGACCTTAAATTAAGTTATCAAACGACCATTTATATCAATCAACCACCCATTCCCGGTGATTCAGGCGATCCCCCGCGTATTTGAAGTGTCGTTGACATGGGACTATTTTCTGTCCGCGGAGGCTTCTCCTCGGAAGTGACGGTATCACCGCCAGACATGACCGCATCACCGAGGAGGAATACATCCCCATAGGTCACATGACCGGAAGCGCACCCAATAACATTTACCGGAACTATAGCGGCCTTGACCTCTACGAATTTTGGTCAATGGACCACAATTTCCACTTATTATACTAATAATGTTCATCAGCCGACTTATTACATATAAATATTCACCGAGGTTCGAGCCAATCCAATGCTTGAGAGCTCTCATCCATCGAAGCTCTTTTAATATATCGAAGATAGAGAAATCTCTATAGAGAAATGCTACAAAGAAACAATCACGACGCCTGACTGCATCTTTAGAGCAAAACTGTAGGTACGGGCAACTGTACTTTTCTTTCTCCCCGAGAGATATGATGACATCATCGCTGAATTGGGCGGTATCCCGGTCGGCAGCCTTTTTCAGGCATACGATTGGTCGGAGATATTTCTGGAGCACGACAGCAATAGCAAGCGATTCCAGTTACCCGACATAGCTTGATCGACATAAATACCCCTACCCGTGATCCTCGCCGCCAGTAAACAACCTGCATCCGAATACACCAATGCTTCATAGGAGTGAAAGATATCACCACCCTGAGCTAATCATCGGTACATGGTGAGATACTTTTATCGCTCTCTTTTGGGGAAAAATAATGATCATTTCTGAACCGAAATTGAGCGAAATTAAAGCTCAACTCAAGTTGGACATTTGTTGTAATGAAATTGACAGCAACCTTGAACAATTACAATATCTCAAAGTGGCTTACAACAGAGATATGAATCTTCGTGTATGCATTAGGGAGGTCTTCTGACTGTATATATGAATGAGGAATATGATTGCACCCACCCCAATAAACGGTATCCTTAATCCTGGGGTGCCAATCCTCCAGGGGACGCAAATTGGTGTCATCAAAGAAATCGGCCACTGTGGCGGAATATTCAACTCCGCGGAATTCTTGTGTCTGTAAAATGAATTTTAATGTATGCAAAAACAAAACACTATGTTGTGCAATACAGCATTGAATACAGCGAGCTTTAATATTTTTAGCACGAGCAGCTGAATGAATGTTGACCGGGGGATTAAATGCGGCATAGTACAGGTACCCCGCAGTAGTGTATAAAGCGTAAATTGAGTTGATTTTCACCCGGATGTAGAGGTCATTTGGGGCGGGAACGAGGCGGGAGGAGAGGTCAAGTGAACTATAGTTCCGGCAGAAGGACCAAAAGCTACCTCCAGCACAGGAGAGTTCCAATTGTTGGAGGGGCTGTATTCAGGATGTATTCCTCCGCGGTGATGCGGTCTGGCCGCGGTTTTGGCGGTGATTCGGTCTCGGGAAAAAGCTTCCGCGGAGAAAAAGTAGTCCCTAGATAAAATGGTCGGATGGGGTCGAGTGAGGTATCAAAGTGAAGCTTAGGTGAAGGGGCATCTAATGGGCTGGGTGTGGGGTTGACATATCGGCCTTCTGCGCATGCGCGGCGGCCGAAGGGTATGAAAATAGCTTTTTGGAGCTAGGGGAGCCCCTAGTGGACCGATGGGGTCGAGTGAGGTATCAAAGTGAAGCATTCATGAAGGGGCATCTAATGGACTGGGTGTGGGGTTGGCAGGAAGCGTATGCAGCAATGCCCCACATCACGTTCGTGGAAGGCCTACCCAACCTGGCCGATTTGGAACCCGACACCTTGGTGGTTCTGGATGATCTCATGGTGGAGACGGATGCGCGGGTCACCCAACTCTTTACCAAAGGCAGCCATCATCGACGGCTCAGCATCATCTACATTGTGCAGAATCTGTTCAGTAAAAACAAAGAACATCGGAACATCAGCTTAAATGCCCACTACCTGGTGGTCTTCAAAAACCCGAGAGATACCACTCAACTGCTGCACTTGGCGAGACAGATGTATCCCGGTTTGCGTTGGAAACCTTTAAAGATGCCACAACCTCTCAGCACGGGTATATGCTCTTCGACCTCAAGCAAGCCACCCCCGAGCACCTTCGACTACAGACCGGCATCTTTCCCGGAGAGGCCCACCACGTGTACATGCAAAAATAATGTAAACTCACCCACAGTGGTTCCCCCAGCTGAGGTGTGTGTGTTTCGATGATGGAGATAATAAAAAGAATGAATACCACAGCATGGTTGACTTTGTCTCTGTTCTCTGAAGTAGATAAACAGAGCAGAGTTGTGGGTTCTAGCATTAGTTGTACATGATGTCTGCGCGAGTACGGAAGCACGCTCCGACGTTCCGTGTATTGAAGACGGGCCCCACCCGAGTTGGTCCGAGCCATTGTACGCGGTGCGGACCCTGACCTTGTACGCTGTCTGTGCGAGATCGGGTACAACCTGTTAAAAGGCAACGTACCACTGACTCCGGCTCAGAAGACCAAGTTGGCCAAGCATAAGACAGGTCTCCGAACCCTAGTCCAGAAGCGGGTCCCTCAAACACAAAAGAAAAAGGTGTTACAGAAAGGCGGCTTTCTCGGGGCCATCTTAGCACCGTTGGCCCCTTCCGTGTTGGGTCCAGTATTGGGTGGACTCATAAACACCCTCGATGGAGAGATGCAACAGATCTTACAGAGACCGGGGTTAAGCGACAGTGAGAAAGTACAACGGTACAATGAGACGCTTCAACGGTACATGACGTTCATGGAACAATACAAAACCCTCTCTACCCCAGCACCACCACCACCACCACCACCACCACCACCACGTGACACACTGCCTACCTCAGCACCGCTCCAACAGCTGCCATTACCAGGGTACCACCCACAGCCCCACAGTAGGTCGAAGACGAAGTGCTGAAAAGTGTACCTGCATCGTTCAAGAAACAAGCTGGCCTGGTATTACAACGGATGAAACAGAATCCTAACATGACTTGGAATGATAAAGGCGAACTCCTGGTACAGAATCAGGTGGTCCCCGGGACCCACATGACGGATTTAGTGAATGACCTGATGCGTCAACGCAGGTCGCACACGGATCCTCGAGGATGGGAGGTCTTCGCTCAAGGCTTGAAAGACATGCATGTACCACAGGAATTGGTGGGGAACCCCCACCGCTGAGCCTTTATGCAGCGAACCCAGCAATCGCCGAGTGGCCCACTACCTTCTTGGGAAGCCGAATGGGAACCGGAGTCACCCCCCAAAACACCACCACCACAACGGGCACCTTCTTTTCAGACCTTTAAAAAACCATCCTTGATCAGGACACCCCACATCTCCAGAGCCGTGACACGTAGCAAGTCACCGCGACGAACACGAAGCCGGACACAACCGCCCAAGGCTTGGAACATCTATTAAAACCAACAGCAGCAGCAGCAGGACAGCTCAGTCGCCATGTTTTACCTCACCCCACCCAGTAACAGTTCGCTGGATGTGTTTCCTGACAACACCTTGGCCAAGTACGTCACCCAGTTACCGCAACCGTTGCATTTACCTGGACGATGGAAATGCGGCCTCGTGGATATCCAATATCCTTACTCATGGTACAACGTGCGAGCCAATGAAGTGTGGTACGAGGTGACCTACGAAGGCAAAAACACCCGACTCTCCCTCCCCGAAGGCCAATACGATACCCCCAAGGAGTTCATGATTCTCTTCACCGCCAACGTGAGGGCTGTCCTATCCTACAGCAAGACTGTTGCATTATAAGGTCTACTCTACGTAGGATATCAACACACCTCTGTTAGGTCACGAATATGCTCTACCTTCAAAACCCATCAAATCCTTTCCCTTCAAGAATCACGTGTGACTTCGATTACAACGCACACAACAAAGAAGCCAAGGCAAAGAAGCAGTCTTAGTCGTAGGGAATAAAAGACCTCACCGCCAACGACGAGTGTCGTACTGAGTCCTATCCTACAGCAGCTCTCCAATGCTGGGTGTGGATCGCCCACTCGATGTTTCAACAGGTGGAGCGACAAACTCATCGACTCGGTCCATCGAGACGCTGTTGTCCGCTAAAAAATCTCAGCTGACACCACCAGGGCCGAGATGGACCCGATGGAGGCTTTCACCGCGAACGGCGCCTCTGTGATCTCATGGGTCGTCGGGTATGTACGGATCTCTACGTCTACTCGGACGTGGAGATTGACAACCACATCGTGAATCCAGCCGTTCGATATCAACACACCTCTGTTACGGGTGGTGAGCGCCCATTAAAAAGACGTATGACTTTAAACAGATCAAGTCACCCACAGTTTCACATGAATTTCATTCACATGCTCTACGAAGGGAATATGATCAGTCGGGAGAACTACCCGTACGACAAACCGAACGACCATCATCAACACGGTTGGAAATCCATCACGGTGGATACGCCGAGTTTGACAACATCATTCAAGTGGACAAGGCGCGCAACGTCCTGTGTGACTTCTCCACCTAACATGGATACAGACCAGATAACCACCGTGCTGGAGAATGACCCAGGGACACGTATGGTCTTTCAAGGTGTGTTCGCCTGAGATGTGTTCCCATTACACCGTATGTATCCTGCTGCTCACGTTCGCAACACGGACCCGATGGATCGGCCCGGTGAACATTGGGTGGCCGTGTACTTGACAGAAGCGCAGGGCGAATACTTTGACCCGTACGGCCTGCCACCCCTCCATCCCCATTTAACAGACTTCATGGATCAAGGCACAGAGACGTGGTGTTGGAACAGTCAAACGTTGCAAAGCTTGACCAGTAGCGTGTGCGGACAATATTGCTTGTTTTACTTGTACCATCGATGCCGGGGCAGAACCTTATCTACCATTGTACAGATGTTTGACGAGTACCCCAAGGCCGAGGACCGCGATGTACTCGTATATGACTGTGCCGTCCATCATTTCAATGTACAAGCCCCGTTCTGGGCTTAAGTTCTTTCAATGTACAAGCCCCCTGTTCTGGGCTTAAGTTTACAAGCCCCCTGTTCTGGGCTTCAGTTCTTTCAATGTACAAGCCCCCTGTTCTGGGCTTCAGTTTTCACGTGGTTGTTCTCACGTTGTTGTTGTTACTGAATAAAAAAATGACATCTCACCAAAAAACCCTGTCTTGTGTGTTTTCTATATGAGCATAATGCATGAAACTGGCTTTGAACACCGTATTAGCCAAGCAGTGGCCTAGAATGGGGCCAAAGGTAACCCATCCATGTCCAGAAAACATTACCCGGGTGTACAAGAACCTGGATGTAGGCGCGGACGTAGGCGAAAGCATCCCAGTACCCGGATGTAGGCGCAGACGTGAGCGAAATTCTAGTACCCGTCCATTGGTTCTTTTATCGATCGCTCATTGGCTCTTTTTCTCGACAGCTGATTGGTCCAAATGGAACTGCCCATCCTTCCCAGGTTAATTTACAAACCCCTTTGTGGGTTCAAGCTCTGTATATCGATGCCGCAACATTGCTGTCGAACCTTGCCGAAAGGGAGACCTTTGACCTGGATGTGACCTTTGACCCGACATTCACCCGCACGCTTCCGGATCACCCGCGTGCGGCCGGAAAATCCGCTCGCGCGCGCGCGCGCTGCGGCCGGGGCGGGCGGGCCGGGGAAAACCCCAGAGGTTGTCATACGGACATTCCGGGAAAATTGGAACATCACACCCCAGTTCAACACAAACAACCTCATGCATCATGTTCCGCAGGTCAGACACGTCAGCGAGACGGGCGAGTGACGCATCATACCTCACTACAATCCTTTACATGCACCCATCCATGTCACACCCCACTCACGGAGACCGGTCAAGTGACATGCTTCATACCTCACTCGACACCATCGGATCATTAGGGGCCCCCTAGATAAAACGTCTATTTCCATACCCTTTTCCACAATTCCCTGTCTGCGCATGCGCACAATGGTGACAACGGCCGAGCCACTAGTCCAGTCAGATGCTCCTTCACGAATGCTTCACATTGATACCTCATACGACTCCATATCGCCACTAGTGGCCCACCTAGACCCCAAAACGTATATTTCCATACCCTTTGTCCACCACGCATGCGCAGAATGACGATATGTCAACCCCACACCCAGCCCATCAAATGCCCCTTCACGAATGCTTCACTTTGATACCTCACTCGACCCAATCGGTCCACTAGCGGTCCCTACAGATTGCCGAACACTTCCACGAAAATCCACGGTTTTGGCACTACTTTCGGTCCGCGGAGGCAGACCGCATCACCGCCAGACCGCATCACCGCGGAAAAATACATGCCCCCAATGTCACGCCCCATTCACCCAGACCGGAAGTGACGTCATACCTGCGCACAACACTCCTGCGCACACCGCCCCAAGTAATATATAGCCAGTTGTTTCTGTAAAGGCTATCACTAGTCATAAAAGGAGAAACCGGCAATCTACCGAACAAACTAAATCAATTGGAGAAAATTACACGGTGCTATTATTTGAGAAACACAGTGACAGATGATATCACCTGATTTAAAAGATCGTGCGACTTCTCAGCCTCATGTGGCGTCCTTGGGGAAGAATTCATTTCCTGCCAGAAGAGGTTTGGTAAGCGAAATCGTGTAGATAGTGTTATAGATGAATAATCTGATCTCGAAGTCCTGTTACCTTTCCATCTCCAACTCCAAGCAGGAGTCACAGGTCCTATGGGCGCTAGAAATCCTTTTCATGGCGTCGTCCAATGTATTGTCGAACTGTAGAATGTCTCGCAGCAAATACTGAAATGGAAGAAATCCTTCCTCTACTATATCCGTATGATACAGATATAATAGAGGAGGGTCATGTAGATGGGCGTAGGTCGTATATAACACAATTTTATTACATCCTCTGTCATTGTGGAGAAGAACCCGGATGTAGACGCGGACGTAGGCGAAAGCATCTCAGTACCCGGATGGAGGCGTAGACGTCTACCTAGTACCCGTCCATTGGTTCTTTTTATCGATCGCTCATTGGCTCTTTTTTCTCGACCGCTGATGGGTCCAAATGGAACTGCCCATCCTTCCCAGGTTAATTTACAATCCCCTTTTTTGGGATTCAAGCTCTGACTATCGATGCCGCAACATTGTCTCCTCCGAACCTTGCCGAAAGGGAGACCTTTTGACCTGGATGTGACCTTTGACCTTTTTACCCGAACTTCATCCGCGCACTGCCGGTGATGACGCGCACTTCCGGAGAACCCGAGCGCGCGCGCTGCGGCCGGGGCGGGCCGGGCCGGGGCGGGAAAACCCCCGGAGGTTGAACATACGGACGTCTACGGGAAAATTGGAACTCTTCTATGTTTGGAGGTAGTTTTAGTGAAACCCGGAAGTGACGTCACAACCCACCCAACCACAACCATGGACCCCTAATGGTGGGTTAAAACACACCACCACGCATCCCCCAACATGCCTGCTTTCTATACTACGGCCAGACTACGCATGCGCGGACCCTTGCACACAAACGAACCCTGAGTCCAATGGGATGCTGCTTCACAAGAGCTTCAACATAAGACCTCATACGACTCCATCGGACCCATAGTGACCAATGTCGGCGCCAAAATGTCTATTTCCATACACTTTCTCTACTGCGCATGCGCAGCATGACGTCAGTTCCACGTTACACCCACTCCGTCGGATACTCCCTTACGACTGCTTCACATGGATACCTTACTCGACCCAATCGGCCCACCAGGGACCCACCTAGACCCCAAAACGTCTATTTCCACACACTTTCCCACAATTCCCTGTCTGCGCATGCGCAGACTATTGACAACGAACGACACACTAGTCCAGTCAGATGCTCCCTCACATAGGCTTCATATTGATACCTCATTCGACACCATCGGATCATTAGGGGCTCCCCTAGATCCTAAAACGTCTATTTCCATACCCTTTACCCACAATTCCCTGTCTGCGCATGCGCAGAATGGTGACAACGGCCGAGCCACTAGTCCAGTCAGATGCTCCCTCACATAGGCTTCATATTGATACCTCAATCGACACCATCGGATCATTAGGGGCTCCCCTAGATCCTAAAACGTCTATTTCCATACCCTTTTCCCACAATTCCCTGTCTGCGCATGCGCAGAATGGTGACAACGACCGAGCCACTAGTCCAGTCAGATGCTCCTTCACGAATGCTTCACATTGATATCTCATACGACTCCATAGTGCCACTAGTGGCCCACCTAGATCCCAAAACGTATATTTCCATACCCTTTGTCCACCGCGCATGCGCAGAATGACGATATGTCAACCCCACACCCAGCCCATCAAATGCCCCTTCACGAATGCTTCACTTTGATACCTCACTCGACCCAATCGGTCCACTATCGGTCCCTACCTCACTCGACCCAATCGGTCCACTATCGGTCCCTACAGATTGCCGAACACTTCCACGAAAACCCACGGTTTTGGCACTACTTTCGGTCCGCGGAGGCAGACCGCATCACCGCCAGACCGCATCACCGCGGAGAAATACATGCCCCCAATGTCACGCCCCATTCACCCAGACCGGAAGTGACGATACCTGCGCACAACACTCCTGCGCACACCGCCCCAATACCGCCCCATTTTTTGTTCTCGCGCATGCGCAGTGAGGCGCTTTGTCCTCATTTTAGCCTTTCACTACTACTCTGGTCCTACCGCGTTTTTAGAGAATTGTGCAGCATATATTTCTCAAGCTGAGTCATTATATCTGCTGATAAGAAGGAATAAATCTCACCAAAGTGATAACGGACCTGTTCGATGATCAAAATAATTTATCGCTTTGTTTCATTGCGTGGGGCTCTCTTTTTTCCTGGGCTTTCATATTGCATAATGTTCAATTACAGTGCATCTGGTTTGAGTGATCAATTGTGTGTGTTCAGTAGATTGAACAGCTTGTGGTCACGTGTCTACATCTATGTGCTGATTGAATAGCTGATAATACTAAAGACGACCTATCTGACAACCTGATCTCCTGGTCTCAAGTTCCGATAAGTAATGCGGGATGCAGTCGTCCATTTCCGAATGATCCGGTGCCCTATCGGCTCGGGAGTTCCAAATGACACGCTCTCAAATAAAGCGGCCATGCACCACGGTAGAATTAGCATTTTGACGAACCGGCACTGTTTTCCCCATGTAATATATAGCCAGTTGTTTCTGTAAAGGCTATCACTAGTCATAAAAGGAGAAACCGGCAATCTACCGAACAAACTAAATCAATTCGAGAAAATTACACGGTGCTATTATTTGAGAAACACGGACTGTCCGCGGTCCGATATACGACTTGTCGGTCGTCTGAAAGTGGCAAAAGAGAAGAGTTATTGCCTCTTTTCAGGAGCAAGATTCAAATACAGCAATGCCTACAACATGGGCCTCGGGAAAATCACCATCATAAGTTTGTTTATAGACAGCGTCAGAAGCTGACAGGGACCTGAAATATCACTGGACTGTTCCAGAGTGAAAGTAGTCTGAAGAAATCATGTAAAAATCCTTTAAAATAACTTTTTTCAGCAATTTTCAGTCCGTGCTTATACTTATGCGTGAGGCAAAAGTTTACTCGTGGTTCTCATTACACTATGGGGAGGAAACACGGCGGTTTTTGCTATTTTTAGACGACCAGAAAGGCGTGTATTGGGTCGTCTGAGGTGTCAATGTGCAGCAGTCGTGGAAAAACATCCGACTGAACTGGTATGTAGTGGAAGTAAGCCAATGACACGCATGCACAGACATGGAATTGTGGGAAATGGACATTGGAATGGACGTTTTGGGGTCAAGGTGGGCGTAAACCGGGTCAAGGAGGGTTTCCATTTAAAGCGCTCCGTCAGGCCAATCAAGTCTTCGGTTAGTCCATGTAAAACTTTACCCCGGAAAAAATCCGTAAATACGGACGTTACTCCTATAATATGAACAAGCAGCCAGAGGATGCTACGCCCGCCAAAATGGCAGCAATATTTATAAGCGCTGTCGGTTTCAGAAGATATTCATGAGGATGGCAACAGCTACTTCACAGGCGTAAGAAGCAGAGGGGTCTTTCCACCTTCCCAGGTTTTGAGATCAACTCCGAATGGGTGACTGAATGTTGATTGCTACTGTAATATATTTTCTTTACCATGTAGCATGAAAATTATGTAACCGAAATGCAACCCCAAGAGACAACTCATGGCATATTATCTGCAAACTAAATTTGACAAGAATATGAAGGCATTCTCAACCTATTGCCCAGAAACCAAATTTAGACTTTGCCACAAGGAGTCACCACCTGTAGGTGCAAGCAGGCAAAACACAATCCCAAATGACATCTCATGTCATGGTATCAGCATATGAACTTTGAGACTCTGAAGAGGGGTCCTCAAGTTATTGCCGGTACTAGATGCCCACCAGTGTTCATGTTATTTGGGGCGGGTCACATATGAATACAAAATTTGAGAATAATCTGATGAGCAGTTGCCAAATTATTGCCCGAAAACAAATTTTTCCACCAGGAGACGCCACCTGTAGGCAGAAGCGGAAAAAATACAATCCCAAGGAACATGGTATCGTGGGGACATCTGCATACCAAATTTGAGAAGAATCCGATGAGGGTCCTCAAGTTATTGCCCAGAAACCAAATTTAGATTTTGACACCAGGTGACGCCACCTCTAGGCGCAAGTCAGTGTAATGCATTATCAAGCGACATCTTATTTCACGGTACATTCATACAAAATTTGAGAAGAATCCGAAGGTCAGTTCTCAAGTTATTACCCGGAAACGAATTTGTGATGTTGTCACCAGGTGGCGCCACCTGTGAGTGCAAGTGAGAGAAAGGCAATCCCAAGCAACAGCTCCTGGCATGGTAAATGCATGCCAAATTTGAGAAGAATCCGATGAGCCGCAACGTTTCTCATGTTACCCAGAAAGGTACATATGTAGGATATTTCAAAGAAATTCGACCAAGTGTTTCTAAGTTATCACTTGCAGCATGGAATAATGGATTGAACTCTAGTGGCGCCACCTCCGGGTGGATTTTGCTGAAACGCACCACCAACGGTGTTTTGTCGCACTGGGAATGCATTTACCAAATTTCAAAGAAATCCGACAAATTGTTCAAAGGTTATCGCTCGCGAAGGATTTGAACAAACATGAACGGACATGCATTAAAGATTGGAACAAGACCAAGTGGCGCCACCTACAGGCGGATCTTGCTGAAACGTAATACCAGCGACGTCTTGTCGCAAAGAATGCAGATGCCAAATTTCGGAGGAATCCGACAAAGCATTTAGGAGTTATCGCTTCCGCAGTATTTGCACAGACATGCACTAAATATTGGAACAAGACCCAGTGGCGCCACCTACAGGCAGATCTTGCTAAAACGTAATACCAACAGACGTCTTGTCGCAAAGAATGCAGATGCCAAATTTCGGAGGAATCCGACAAAGCAGTTAGGAGTTATCGCTTATGAAACATTTGCACGAACATCCACTAAAGATTGGAACAAGACCCAGTGGCGCCACCTACAGGCGGATCTTGCTGAAACGTAATACCAACAGACGTCTTGTCGCAAAGAATGCAGATGCCAAATTTCGGAGGAATCCGACAAAGCATTTAGGAGTTATCGCTTACAAAGTATTTGCACGGACATGCACTTAAGATTGGAACAAGACCCAGTGGCGCCAC
>JAVTVY010041789.1:0-19373 GCA_036873755.1 Hanleya hanleyi | reverse complement strand
GGACCGTGTACCGAGATTCGTGGCGAATTCTTTAACATTGGAGTTGCTTCACTTGATATTTAGATGGGAGAATAGAGGAGGGGCATGTAGATCGATGTAGGTCGTATAGAACGCATTTTTATGACATCCACTGTCATTGTGGTGTATAATAATAATAATTTATTCACCAATATACATTGTAGTATTATTACATCATTGGCAGTCTAGCATAAGTCATAAAATGAAAAGCGGACTTGCACGCCTAACTACAACACTTGGCGAGAATAAAACCCCAAGGGGCTTGCTCTATCCCAAAATAAATATATATATATTAAACTGTTACAGATGGTGAAACAATAAATACTTTTATCTGTAGTGTAGCTTTTATATTAAAATTGCACCGGCTGTGATAATGGGTCAGTTGTCTATTAGGTATGACTTGAGTTTTGATTTAAATAGTTAAGTGGAATTATACTTTTGACTGATGAGGGGAGTCTGTTCCACTCGCGAGGTCCAGTAATTTTGAGCGTATAAAACGACAGGTTAGATCGATATATAGGCCTATATAGGTTAAGAGCTTGTCCCCTGGTCCCATGTTGATGTATGTCCGATTGTCTTGTAAAATATAATTTTAAAAGTACTGGTAGCTGATCAAAGTGATGAATGAATTTGTGAACTAATAGGAGGGATATATATTGATTTAGTTTTAGTAACTGCAATATTTTTAGATTTGTGTATGCTCATGTTTTCGCGAAAAAGTAATTATCCGGAGTGCACGTTTCTGTAGCAGAATTAATGGATTCAGATGGGTTACATAGGTGTTTCCCCATATCACATTACAGTAGTTAAAATAAGGAAATATCATCGAGTAATATAATATGTATAATGTTTTCTTATTTACTGATTTTTTAATATGGTTTGTAATCCCTAGATTCCTTGACACTTTATTGCATATATAATTTATGTGGGCTGTCCAATTAAGTTGGTCATTGACAAAAAATTCCTAGAAATTTAAATTGATGTACAAGTTCGATCGCTGCACCTGATATAGATAACGCAGGTATATTATTTAATGATCTATGGGCGTTGGGTCTAACTAGCATATATTTAGTTTTCTTTACATTTAAAGATAAACGATTACAAGAAAACCAATTATGTAGCTTATGTAGTTCGCGGTTCAGGACATCGATAGCCTCAGTGATATCTTTAGAAGAGGAGACTACGCTAGTGTCGTCAGCAAATAGAATAATTTTTATCATATCAGTTACCTTGCTTATGTCATTTATATATAAGAGAAATAAAATTGGTCCAAGAATCGAACCTTGCGGAACGCCATAATCTACTGTCATTGATTTTGAAAATGCGCCATTGTACACAACAGTTTGTGACCTTTCAGACAAGTAGCTGTTAAACCAACAGTTTGATTTGCCTCGGAAACCATAGTAGTCGAGTTTAGCGAGTAAAATATTATGATTGACAGTGTCAAATGCTTTAGATAAATCTAAGAAAGTAACAATACTGTAATATTTAGATTCCTTTGCGGAGATGAGTGTATCATATAGGGAAGACACGGCTAGTGATGTAGAGTGATTTTTCCGGAAGCCAAAAAGTAATCTCCCTTGAATTCCTAGAACTCTCCTATGTGCAAACTTAAAAAAAGGTAGGGAAATGACCGCGACTGTGATTGTCGGCAGATCGAATTATTACAGCACGTAATATTAGGGTGGGAAAAATGTCGCCTGGGGAATATGTCGTGTGGGGATACTGTCGTGGGGGAAAATGTCGCTGGGGAACTGTCGCTGGAGAAACTGTCGTCTCGGAATAATGTCGGTATTTCTTCACAAATATTAGAGTGGATAGAAAACCATCAGACAACCGATCCCGGGCATTTCTTAAGTCCCTATTACTGCAAGAAACGAACTTTCTAGTCCATAACAGAATAGTGGATGAAAACTGTCGCATTTTTGTTTAGTGTATCGTGTATTGCCCCATTTACTGACAGTTTTGTGTGCAATTTTAATATCACCTATGAATCAACTTTACAAATTGCTAAACTGTGATGTACTCAGTGTCATTTTAAATAAAATTGAACATTGACAGAGTAAATGAGTATTTTATCGATGGAAGTGGACAAATGTAACGAAACGAAAATAAAATGTAACATCCTTACTTTAAAGAGCACATCGTTATGTCAGCAAATGCGAACACAACTCTCAATAACTTTATCAACTTATATTTATCAGTCTATAATGTCTTCATTCATATATTTATTGAGTTCTAGGTTAAGGCCAGGAATCCCTCGCCCAGGAGTGTAGGTGGGCGTAAATTCCCCTGACAAACTCCCGGTGAAATTCCCCCCTAGGATATTTCTCTGCTAGAGAAGCCAGTGGACAGTAAGACAGTACGAGAATATATATAATAATTCATCTTTATTTTATTTCAATAACGAATAGTCGTTAAGGACAAAGGACAAATACACTGTATATGCATGTAGCACATTTATGATGATGGTAACACATCAATGCCATAATGGAACAGTTCATGTGAAGCGAATTGTGTGAGAAACGGCCTGAAGACTTTGTGCAATCGTCTTGTCACCATCCCTTCTGTCAACACCGATCTTGTTGAGCCTCTCCTGAAGGTCTTTTGTTGTCCTCTTGACACGTTTTGGCTGGCGTTGTCCGGCGGCGTCAATTTATAAAAAATGTTTTCTTGAATCTCCACTTGATCCACTGGTTTCTGCAGGTTAAAATATGCAGAGGGGGGAGATTATCCGGGGGGAAAATGTCCTAGGGGGGGATTTCACCGGGATCCGGACAAAACCCCCAGCGGACAAAATCCCATAGGACAAAACACCCACGGACAAAACCCCCTAGGACAAAACACCCACGGACAAAACCCCCAAAATTGAAAAATCGGACAAAACCCCCATCTCAAAGAAAAATAGCTATTTCAGACAGAATTTTTACACTTTTAAAATAGAAATTCATAAATATCTATTCTCTATGATCCTAGTCATTTTTGTGTATTTCAGCTATAAGGATTAGGCCGCTGATAATTAATGGTTCGTTTTCCGTAACCAGCCCTCTATATTTTGAGGGCAAATAATTAAAATCCATGAGGGATTTACATTTTCATGAGTAAAACTTGCTCATTTTCTTCATATTTGTATACAATTGGTTTGCAAGTTAATAATTAATAATTATCACACTCAGCATGTGTATTTTACAAGCACGGTTATGAGAAACAAACAATTAATTAACAGTAGCCTCATAATAACTGGTGTACCGGGTACACTAAACAATTACTAAAGAATCTATGGCATCTGTGGAATCTATGTGTGGATGTCAGAGATGGTCGGAAGACAGTACAAGAATTGCTGAGAGGAGTTGGACACATTCGTTTGGTGTGAAAATCTGCTACTGAAATACATGTGCTAATGTGCTAGTGAAAAACTTCGTTTGGGGTGAAAATATGTGCTAGTGAGAAACTGGAATTGCTTCCAATTATTGGTCATGTAAGAACAGGGTAGCCTGTATAGTAGGCTACACAAGTATTGAAAGATTAATAAATATGTTATAACATCAAATAACTTTGTCTTGAGATCTTATCATTTACCATGTTTTCTTTTATTGCTAAAATAGCATAGGAAATAATATGTGATGGGGGTTTTGTCCAGTGGGGGTTATGTCCGGTGGGGGTTATGTCCGGTGGGGGTTTTGTCCTGGGGGGTTTTGTCCGTGGGGGTTTTGTCCGCTGGGGGTTTTGTCCTACACCCAATTTCACCGCGGGGGACTTTCACCGGGGGGGAGTTTGTCCAGGGGGAATTTTTCCGGGGGGGAATTTGTCCGTACCCCCTCGCCCAGTCCGATTCTTGACTCTCCTTCTGTTCTATGTACCTAACGCGCTCGAAATATATAATGAACATTCATGTAACGAATAGCCAGAGAGTACTGCAGTTGGCATGGCTGCAGTTTTCAGCGTGTCAGTCACAGGACTGAGAAGGATTTGAGCAGGTAGACCAACAGAAAATATTGGTCCGTGTAAAGCTTAGCATTTCAATTTTCACCAGCAACGCCAGTATTAATTTTTTTTCTCTCTCTCTCTTTTGGCACTGACGCCTCGTGATACGAGCGGGCATTTGGAACTGCCGAACGGAAATCTACGAACCTGCCACCCGAAATCTCCGAGAATTTGAGAATGATCACCCCCGCCCGGTTCTTTAATTTTCATATTTTGCAAAGTCTGAAAAGGTTGGACAGTCTATTTTTATATTTTGCATAAAAAAATCGTTTGTTTTTATTTTGTTATCAATGACATATTAAAAGATAAAAAATAATGCTCTTGTGCTCTGTGGGGCGTGACTATCTTTAATCAACCAATTGGATGAAGCCCAGGGAGAATTTCTAGTACATGTACATTAGCAGGCCAAATTGTATTGTCTGAAACATCCCGGGCGTGGTTAACCATAACGGCCCAATGATTGTAACACATTCATGTTGAGCGACTGGTGACGTCATAGCGATTTATGCAAGGTGGATCCCAACATATCCTCTATTTTGTGTATAACGGTATCAGGATTTATAATTAACGTTAATTATGGGAAAGAAATGATACGTGCACGATATGATAAAAAATCCACTTTATCAGAAGAAATATACATGTATGCGTATGAGCCAGAGTTTGTCATTAGATAGACCGCACTGCGGTGGCCTAATGGTTAGAGCGTCGGTCTCGTAAGCGGTAAGTACTGGGTCCAATCCCAGGGAGGGTCACACCGAAGACTTGAAAAATGTAACTCGTTGCTTCCTCGCTTACGCTCAGAATTAAGAGGATAGAACAAGGACTGGTTCACTCGGTGTCAGTATAATGTGACTGAGTGGGGTGTCATGTCTGCCTACGGCATGATATTTCAGTGGGACAGCACTATAAAATAGCAACATTAGATATGCTCTGTTACAAGTAGGTACCCCTGCCCCCCCCCCCCCCTTGCCCTCCCTACCCTTCCCCATCGTGATATGATTGAACAAATGCTGAAAGCGACGTTAAACCCTATTCACTCACTGACTCACTCACTCAATTGTCACTAGACAATGCGTGTTAAACATAGGTAAATTATAATCAGTTGTGATACAGGAAATCACTGTAAGCATAATGGCGGTACCAATTTGACGTTGTACGGACATTTCCCCCAGTGGACATTTCCCCCAGCCGACATTTCCCCCAGTGGACATTTTCCCCAGTGGACATTTCCCCCATCCTATATTTTTAGGTTATTTTGAACATAGTTTTAAAATAATTTGGCAACAACACAATTTTTTTATATATTTTTTTATTTTCTATATATAAGGATATAAGGATTTCCACATATGTTTTACGATACATGAGTCACATAGTGATAAGATATAATACATATACACAGTATATATCAGTATTATACAGTCTTATAGCACATATGTTTTACGATAAATGAGTCACATAATGTTAAGATATAATACATATATACAGTATATATCAGTATTATACAGTCTTATAGCACATTTTAAAACAACATAAAAGATGTTTACATGATATATACTGTTCGTATAGGTCGATGTCACGAAGCGATTTGATGAGAATAAAATTGAACTAAAGTGAAAACTGAGGTAAAAAATAGAACAAAATTATATTGTTTAAAAATACATCTTTTATTTTACCACTATGTGTTTTCATAAAATGTTAAAATATATACTGCCCACGCCCAAAATGACATCTTTCGTTACTACTGCCCAACTGCGCAGGAGTAGCACGATGCGACAAAAACCATACCATTCGTCGTCTATATGCAGAGAGCTACAAGATGACACCCCATACGGTCCATTTGGACCACGGATGGTCCATCTCTACCCCAAACACCTTCCTTCGCACCCCCAAAATGCCTACTTTGGCTACTACTCCTGCTGATGAAGTCACCAGCGACGTCACAGATGACGTGGACATCCATCAAGTCGTGGTCTACAACACCGATGGCTTCAATTTGACACCTCACACGACGCATTCGGACCAAGAATGGTCCCTCAATCGCTCAAACACACTCCCATACCCCCAAAACGTCCGCTTTCGCTACTACTCCTACTGTTGACGTCACCAATGAAGTCACAGATGACATGGACATCCCTCAAGTCGTGGTCTATACCACGAGAGCTTCAATTTGACACCCTACACGGCCTATTAGGACCAAGAATGGTCCCTCAATCACTCAACAGACCCCCACGAACCCCCAAAACGTCGCTTTCGTTACTACTCCTACTGTTGACGTCACCAATGACAACACAGATGACATGGACATCCCTCAAATCGTGGTTTATACCACGAGAGCTTCAATTTGACACCCTACACGGCCTCTTAGGACCAAGAATGGTCCCTCAATCACTCAACAGACCCCCACGAACCCCTAAAATGCCTGCTTTCTATACTACGGCCAGACTGCGCATGCGCAGAATGATGAAACCGGACTAGACACCAGTCCAATCCGACGCTACCCCAAGAGGACTTCAAAATAACGCCTCATACGGGCCAATCGGACCAATATTGGTCCATCTCGACTTCAAAACGTCCATTCCAATGCTCTTTTTCTACTGCTCATGCGCAGTTAGACGATATTCCCACCCCACACCCATCCAGTTGGACGCTCCCCCACGAGAGCTTCAAACTGATACGTCCCACGACCCATTCGGACCACTTTGGGTCCACTTCGACCCCAAAACGTCCTTTCCAATGCCCTTTCCCCACAATTCCACGGACGTCACAATAGCCCAGTCGGACGGCCCAATCGGACCAATATTGGTCCGTCGCGACCTCAGAACGTCCATTTAAATGTTTTTTTTCTACTGCGCATGCGCAGAATGACATTAGTTCCACCCCACACCCATCCAGTTGGACGCTGCCCCACGCGGGCTTCACAATGACGCCTCACACGACCCAATCGGACCACTATGGGTCCACCTAGATCCCAAAACGTCCACCTCGATCTGCCTGCCTACTGCGCATACGTCAGCAGCACTTTTCAACAAAAGTCAACGCATGGCCTCGAGACCCCTACCATCGTGTTCTACATCGCGAGACAAAGAAAACAAGGGGCCACACCTCATAGTAAATCCACAAGAAAAAAAATATGACCACCCCTACATGCATTCCCCGGAGATTAACATTGGAAGTCACTGGGGTCTAATGTAGGGGGAGATAACTCTTGCTGGGCCGTCACGTGACCGGAAGTGACCTGTGACCCGGATGTCACGTGACTGGATGTTACGGATGACGTCAATTTGATAAGTAGTAAAAGGGGATATTGGGTCTTATTTAGGGGCAGAAATGTGCGAGATAACCAGGAATTGTGCCAACAGAGTTATCTGCCCCTAAATAGGCCTCAATCGGTCCTTTATATACTATTGATATCAGGATGAACCTTCATGTCATTTACATAAAACAAATCAATCAAAATCTCACTGTCATCTTGGATATCTTTTACCATAATATTGAGATCCTTATGAGACCGTGAGACAGCATTGTCGTCAGCATAATTATATAGTGTAGATTTTTTAACAAAGCTAATAAAATCATTCAAGAATATGTTGAATAAAAGAGGGCCTAATAGTGTTATCTGAGATGCAGACCCGGAACCTGATATGCCTGAGGGATAAATGTACGTGGATATCATACGTATATAGTTGTATATATGAATGCCTAATTTTAATAAATATCTCTCGTAACATTTATCCAGGATTGTTTAAGCATTATATTGGTTAAGCATGACCATTGCATCCGGTTCCGCAATATAGCATTGAGCCAGGTATATTATTTGATTATTTCATATTTTGGGCTAAAACGGTTGAAATATTCGAGTTTAAGCAAAGCAATTTAGAAAAGGCAATCTTCGTTTCAATTTGCTTATAATTTCTAGGTTTTCAGCACAATGTTTCGAAACTCGAGTCCTCAAAATGCATTATTGTGAAGATTCATGCTGAATGAACATGTCTCCGTGTTAAACTAAGATAAAATGTAATATTAAAGAATCGAAAACAACATCGCGTGTGTAACACCGACATTTGTAAAGAAAAATGATATTGTTGACGTAAAATGCTTTCACGCATCACGCATAATTGCTGTGTCACTCCGTCTTTGTGGAAGCGTGCGCGGGGAACTAATATAAATATATATATATATTAAATGAAAATGCAGGTGGAGCAAATTTGCGACATCCATTTTGTGTTGTGCTGTTCATCCACGGCTATTGGATAAGTGCCGAGCTTAGACATGCGCTATATTTTATGTAATGATGCGAGATTACTTTTGTTCTGGTTCTAGGCAGGTTGATCTATATCCCAATTATTCTGTCCGCACACTGTTCCCTCTGTATATCACCATGACTTGTGCTCCATAAACAATGTATGTTGCCTTGACTGAACTTAATCGAAAACTAAACCGTTTTGATGATGGCTCTATTGATTTTCATCATTGCTAGCAATATTTTCTTAGTTTACATATATTAGCATACTTTCCCACAAGAGTTGACATATTATGAGTTAAATAATTCTGTTGAAGTTGAGAGGTTAATCGCTATATATTAGGCGGCCATATTAGAAAGGTGTTACCCTTATTACGGTTTTTACAACAGCTTTAACTTTCAACATTAGCATATTACTTTTAGAATGACAAAGGATTTCGAATGTTCATTCCATCGAAATGAAGACATTTTTCGGCAGTATGCTGCTCTTGTCCATTATTACGGTTCTTAGTCGAGCGTGGTCTTTCAGCAGAAGCCGTTGTCTTTTGTTGTCGAATGTTTAGTCCCATCCAAGTGATGTTCATTTCCACCGCATTCGTTCATGGAGTTGTCCAGACAATGAAACACTTAAATCAGCCGGCACGGCATGTAGTGCGACGTCAAATTTAACCCAGCTGCCTTTTCAAAGAATGAGTGTATGACGGTATGATTGTTGTGTGTCGAGCCGCAATCAGAGAGCAAATTTACTCGAAGTTTAGTGCTGTGTTAATTGTTGCGTTTTATAGTATTCTGTTGTCTGTTGAAATACTTTGCAGTGTAGAATGGGAACGGAGGAATGCTGGACAAAGTCTTTGTTGCCTTGAAATGAACATTCGACGATGTGTCTAAAGTAAACGCCTATCATTGAAAGCCCCACGCTCAAATACGAACCGTAATATTACGAATGTTTTATGTTACATGCAATACCGTAGACACAAGAATCGGTATTTCGTCTTTCTGAACCAATATTACCTTTTACTAACGAATCAGTATAGCGACCTCAATTGATCATGAAAGATGGCAAAAAGTATAATTCTTTACAGTTTAAAACAATTGCAACCAATATTTTTTTATCCCGAGAATAGAAACAATTTATCATTATCAGTGCACAGTATATACCGGCTTGCTGAAACCAAAGCCCGATGGCCTAACTATACTATGAAATTGAATTGTATTTACTAAATGCCATGGAATGAGTGCAACTTTCCAATATTACCTCTCCTTCCAATTGATAAATATATTATATTATTCAATATGGAATGAGCTATTCTCCTCATTACATGATCAATATACAAGAAATCTCCTCTATTTTGCACATTTTCAAGGCAAAGATGAGCCGAGATGCAATGCATATAACCAGGCATTGAATTTAAATGATTTTAGAAACAAAAGCAGTTAACTTTGACGGTGATTCTAATCAACAAGGGCTGATCGAACAGATGTTCCTTGCAATTTTTCGCTTGACGAGGTGGCCAAGCAAGGAAATGGAATCTAAAATATCACGCATTTTTTCCGGATCGCTATATAACACCACACCAACTGTCGTCTCCATACGATGAACACCGTCTTGTCTCCACATTTCGTGTAACATGCAGACATGTGTTAACTCACACGCCCATACAGGGAAGCATTTAATTGCAAGGTTGTTGTGTTTTACTACCCACAATCTCGTGAAGCAAAGATACTTTTCAAGGTTAGCTATCAATGCGACCGTTCCGCTGTGTGCATTTCACCACTGCAATGGACAAGAGCAGCATACCACCGAAAAATATCTTCATCCCATGGACATTTCCCCCAGTGGGCATTTCCCCCAGTGGATATTTTCCCCAGTGGACATTTCCCCCATCCTATATTTTTAGGTTATTTTGAACATAGTTTTAAAATAATTTGGCAACAACACAATTTTTTTATTATATTTTTTTATTTTCTATATATAAGGATATAAGGATTTTCACATATGTTTTACGATAAATGAGTCACATGGTGATAAGGTATAATACATATACACAGTATATATCAGTATTATACAGTCTTATAGCACATATGTTTTTACGATAAATGAGTCACATAGTGTTAAGATATAATACATATATACAGTTTTAAAACAACATAAAAGATGTATACATGATATATAGCATAACATTAACTGTTCGTATAGGTCGGTGTCACGAAGCCATTTGATGAGAATAAAATTGAACTAAAGTGAAAACTGAGGTAAAAAATAGAACACAATTATATTGTTTAAAAATACATTTTTTATTTTACCACTATGTGATATAATGTTTTCATAAAATGTTAAAATATATACTATGTATATGAATATTTAATGTTATCACTATGTGATCCATGCATTATATTGTTTAAAAATGTGCTACATAATATATAATGTGCTTTCTCGTAAAACTAAATTGTAAAATTATGTGTTATATTGTCTTAAAATGTGCTACAAGACTGTATAATATTGCTATAGTGTGTATATGTATAATATCTTATCACTATTCACTCATTTATCGTAAAACATGTGAAAATCCTTATATCCTTTTAACAGAAAATAAAAAAATATTTGAAAAAATTGTGTTTTTGCTAAATTATTTAAAAACTATGTTCAAAATAACCTAAAAATATAGGGTGGGGGAAATGTCCACTGGGGGAAATGTCCCCTTTGGGTTAAATGCCCACTGGGGGAAATGTCCATGGAGGAAATGACCGCTGGGGGAAATGTCCACTGGGGGAAATGCCCTGGATTCCAATTTTACGTATTCCACTTTGTTTGCTCCAGCCTTTACAATAACCCCCCCCCGCCCCCACCCGAATAAAATGATAGGTTGTGTGATAACAATCTTTTCTTACAAAATAGAATAACCCCGATGATCAATATTTAACGAAATATCGCCCGTTCTATCACTTTCACAGCATTCCTCTCTGCGATATGCCATTATGAATCTCAGGGAGAGCAACTGTTTAACCAAACAGAAAGAAATTGTCCACTTTTTCAAAGTTAGATACAAACTGACGAAGTGTTTCGCTTGTAGCAGATGGTGATCATATCTTCGTTGAACGTCGTATAATTAACACTCTTATTCACCCTTAAAAGGAAATAAATCATGCTCCAAAATATATTATGGAATTATTTATTACATTTCTTGAAAATATGTGATATGGTGCACCATGATCACCATTTCTAACTAAAAATACGCCACAACAATTTCGCTTCAAACAAATACTTTTAATTGCCCTAACTCCTACATAATGACATGGCCATAGGTATTTCAATGTGACCACTAGTTGGGCTCAATATGACCTGAAGTACAAATATATAATAAATTGACCAAGCAAAATCTAACCGGAAGGGTAAGTTGATTACCTCAACATTCGACGGTCAAAAATGAACGTTGACCGTCATTCGGTGAATTAAAAAAATATATATATATTAACTGAATACTTTTTAAGGTTTGGTTCATTTTCAAGTACATATATACAGTATATACGCATTACTATAAAATAGGCGTTGTGGACGAGGTGAGGGGTCGTTAAAAATTTCTAACGCAACTATTGTTCAATGTAACGCGCTCGAATAGCCTACGAGACCGTTAAATTAGCGATCGAACGCACTCATTGTTCACAGCTAACCTGCTTGTAACGCTCTCCTAACGCATTCTAAGGCCGCGTTAGCAGGTTACTAACGGGCATGCTGTGAATCGTAACGCGCTCGGACTTAATCCCTAATGCGTTAGGTAGAACCTTTACTCTGGTCGGTACTGTAGATAGTGATAAAATCATTGGAGATTTGGGTTTCTACAGTGATTTGAATTTATACATAAATAATACTTACGTACGCAAGCCAGAGTATCACCAGGAACGCTGTTTTGATAAAATGGTACCTGAACTTGTTAAAGTTCTCGTTGCGCTCGCTTTTGTTATTAATCAGTGCTTCTTTTTCCATGGTCCTATCTTACTCGCTCTGGTTACAGAAAACCTTGTATCTGTGAGACAGAATATTATACCGCAGTTATCCTATCTCGCATCGCAGCACACTGCAATTTATAGTATAAGGTCACACACTATGCAAGGCAATCCATTTCAACTTCCAAAGCAACGGTTCAGGACTGCGACTTATATACAGGTACAAGTACAGTAATTAGAATGACAGCTTTGGCGCCCTGCAAGTAGAGATGGCCTTCTATGTACGAGTCGGACTCTAACCTTAACTAGATTAAACCACGCAAAGGCAATGATTCGTGAAGAATGGCTGATGACTTTATTATACCCAGATAACACGACGACGTTGGGCCAACGTTGGCCTTTGGTCGGCACCGTTGGCTCATGGTCGCGGTTGGCTCATGGTCGGTGATCAACGTTGGGCCAACGTTGGGGTTTGGGTGGCATGGTTGGCAGATGTCATGGTTGGCTCATGGTCGGTGACCAACGCTGGGCCAACGTTGGAGTTTGGGTGGCATGGTTGGGAGATGTCCTGGTTGGCTCATGGTCGGTGACCAACGTTGGGTCAACGTTGGGTTTTGGATGGCATGGTTGGCAGAAGTCATGGTTGGCTCATGGTCGATGGCCAACGTTGGACCAATCTTGTGTTTAAGTTTACATGATCGGCAAAATGTATGGTTGGCTCATGGTCGACAGCCAACGTTGTGCCAACGTTGTGATTGGGTTGGCACGGTTGGCAGAAGTAAAAGTCGATTTGTTGTTGAAGTTCCATGCCGTTGGCATCAACCCAACATTGAAATTCGAAGAAAGAAAAAGAAAATCGTCCAAAAATTGTCCAAGATCATGTCTACCAGTGACAATTAAGCAACATATTGTTTGACTCATTGGATATAAATTGAATTTCAATACAGTTATACGTATAATAGTACGTACTAAAACTGATTATACTCGATTAATTGCGTTATAGCACCTATGTAAAAAGGAAATGCTAATAAGATATAGTAAAACACACAATATAGCATTGGTGAAATTAGGGCATGCAGGAAGAAATAATGCTTGTAATTCAGGATATTGCGCCCTTTCAGAACGCTCATTTTTCTTTACCGACTTTTTGAGCGTATTAAGAGCCAGGCATATATTTCATACCCTGTAAAATTACATGTCAGTGTTCGTGTTAGACATCCCCGTGTCTCCGAACACCAAAACCTCCTCCCCGCTTTCCCGGATTTGTATTGTCAGCATCAACTCGCCATTCGTTCATTGGCTGTCTCTCCAAAGAATCCGTCCGCAATGTTACTACAATGTATTCAAATTAGTCCAATATATCCAGTGTTTCATTTTATTCCATTCTGGAAATTTTTAATGATAAATGAAACGGATAAATGTATCATGACATTCCGGTACAGTTATCGGACGAATGCTAATGTCGATTCTATGACCGGTAACTTTTGGTTACATTATATGACTGATACAGACATTAAAATTTGGGTTGAGTGGAGAAAGTTCATAAATGCACTAAAGTTGTTTTGGTGCTGAAGCTTTGCCAAATAAATCTGTTTGTCCTGATGAAAGTAACAAGATAAATAAATGGTGACATGAGATACCTGGGATGAGTCCATATAAATATAGGTAAATCTTCATCCATACTCCCCCCCGATCTAACACACCCCACCCCCACCAGCGCACTTGCCTCAGACCATGAATCATAGATTAAGTTTTAAACGAACGGGGACGTGATATTGTGTATAGGCCGCTAGTCTCAAATATCTGACAATTTGCAGTTCCCCATGAATATATTTAAAAGAGTTGCAATTTTTCAAGAATAATTGTGTACATGGCTGATAAATTTGCATCACCCAAAATATTGGAATAACAATCGTTGTGGTAGTTTGAGAGTCTTCTTAAAAATGGGGCAGGGGCTTTAAAAATTCGACAATTTTATTTATTTTCTATTGCATTTTAATTCATTTTAAACTTTCATTTTATTGCAACGTGAACCCCAAAATGAAAATTGCAATACTCTAATTCCTTCCGTGAAATATCGGTACCAAAAATTATCATATATATCCCACCTTGCTACTAGAATAAAATACACATTTTTGTTGAATTTGGATCACCGCTGGAAAAAAAATATATATACTAAAAACAAACAACAGAATATGATAGCCATAAGCTTGACGGCAACAAAAGGACGGAGGAAAGTAAATATATAATATAAGCCGACATTTCAGTCGCGACCATGATTAGACTGGATACAGTCCCTGTTTCATAAATGTAATTTCTAATGAAAATCAAGGGAAGTAACTCTACCTAGAAAAAAAAACTTGAAACATTTTTTTTCACTTTTTCCCATTTTATTTATTTATCAAACGTATATATTTATTAAAGGTCATTCTATTATTATTAAATAGTACATATGAAATAGAGACTCATTCAGTCTGACCAGGATCCCACCGTTTGATGGTGCACTGGGATGACCCATAACATTCCAATACCAAACTCCCCACCGTAATGATATGTCTCTGTCTGTGCCACCTCGAAGTGATCGAAAATAGTCCCCTGGCAAGGCATGTTATCGAGCATTGAACTGGAATAAAATTACCAGCTAAGCATAACAAATACCACAAAACTTTATGTCCGTACAAACGGCATCTGATTATTTGTTGGAACGAAGGTGGAAAACAGTCAAGACCAATTTGACCTTGGGAAGAGATCACGGAGTCTCGACCGACCCCGCAGTATTACGGATCGGGACTATTTTACAAATGGCTGCCAATTTCTTTTTCGCATTTGACGACCTCGTTCATCAAACTGTGTCATATTAGAAGATACTAAGCGGAGAGGAGTCAAATTAGGATACCAGGAATGATTTGGACCAGGTAAGCATCGCAAAATGATCTCCCATCTCTCGATGAGGAGAAAACTGAGCATTTCTCCCAGCATAAACGTGAGAAAAATTATGTTGAAAACTGGGCACCCCGTGATGGTTTTTCGCTGTGTGTACATTACTTGCAACAGTTCAAGCTCTATTCGGTATAATATGAGCTGTTATGCAACTGGTCAAATATTCTGTACATATGTACAAATGGTATACACAGCCACACAATGTATAGCACAATAATGCACTGCAAAAACATTTGAAGACATTTTAAAAATCCATTTGGCACTGAATTTCTGTTAAAAAGAAGGTCTGTGATATGGTGATAATTCTCTGATTATTCAATCAAACTTTGCACCCGTATCAGGCTCAAATTTTGATCCTCAACATTCTAAATGAAGGAAAAATTGCAGACGTAAGCTTATAGCGTCCTAGGCTTTGGATTATGGATTATGAGAGGAAATAAATTTCTGTTTTGGTATCATACATGCTAGCGGGGAACAATTCTTCAGCAGTCAATGAATTGATCAACTGGGGCACGGATATGCTACAAGTTGGTCTGGTTCCCAATATTCTTAACGAATTGATTTCAGTACTCGTACATGAAAATATACCAGGAATACATACTGGGGTTTATAAATTATGGCAATTTATCTGGATTTCCTATGGGTGGAATTGGCCAGCTGTGATACACAAATGTCCAAGGAAAATTTTCAGTGAATATGAGAATGTATCATACACTTCTTTGTTGGCAATTGGATTGTCAGAATGTTTGTCGTAACTTAAATGTTATTCCGCCTAATCCAAATGTAATATATTTCCTGTTATTTGTTTATATATGGTTTTTGGTGCAGGGATAACTAGCAAATAATTGTCATTCAGCTACATGTATCAGTGTTATCTTCGTTGATATTATTTCTATATCAAATTTTGATCATGCTGATCTGCTCTAAATCTGTTAAATATTGCATAAATACATTTATGTTGCAAACTTCTATATTTAGTCTTTCTGTTGATTACAGGTACTGGTACAATAATGAGATGCCAAGAATAAGAGATGGTACCGGTATTCGTTAACACCTCTTTGACATGGTAATGTTCTGAATGATATCCATCTAGATAACCCATTCTCCTTCTGTCAGAGCCTCCTATTGTCGATGTAACATCCTCTGATTGATTGGACCAGAAACAGGGAGATTGATACAAACCATGAACCCATAATATCTGCATATGAAGAAGCGAGATTTCTCATTCTGATTTGCTCCAGTTATGATGTTGATTGACCGAAGCTTTGCATTCATGATGCTTCTTTCCACCCGAATCAGTCGGAGGGTATCTGGTAGAAGGGAGATACACAATCTGATGTTGCATGCCGAGAGAATGAGATAGCCTTATTAGACTATTTTTTTTTTTCATCCCTTATAAGATAAGTTTTATTGTACATGGTTTGCTCATCATCATGTATGTACTTGTAAGTTGATTTAACTCATAACATAACAAATAGCTATCATGTTTTTATTATCAAATGATAAGGCGTGCACTGTAACATTAGTTTTTCTTCTGGAAGGTTGAAATTGGGTTTTTAAAGGTAAATTAGAACATTATATTATGTGACTGTCTGACGCTCTGGGTTTCATTAAGTGAAAACTATATACAATACACACTATGTGGTTAGTGGGGTGGGGGGACAAATGATCTTCATATTTTTATGTTTTCTATCAGACATAATAACATATTAACAGTGATATTTCTGTTCTATTTCCAGTTGGCATCATTTGCTGTTGTTAAGGGAGCTGCTGACACATCCCATGTCATGAGGCAAATATAGAGTAGTCTTCCTGACAGACCTTGGCAGAACTGAAGAGAGCTGGGACCTGAAGAGAGAGAAAATGTCATTTTCTTCTCTGGCCTGAGGCTGGGTTTATGCAGTGAGTATCGATAAACATATGTTTTAGCCCAAGCACATGATATAATCTTGTTCATGTTTTGTGAATCAGAATTTGTCCAGTACTATGATTGTTCTTGTTTTTTTTTAAATATTTATATTTATATTTTTTGCCAGAAAGGGGGGGGGAGGCACCAAATTTCACACTCCACCCATGGAAGACACACACTCCCCCCCCCCTCCTCAATATACCTCAAATGATTTTTCCTTAGACAAACATTCTGACAATTTCATTCGATTATCATGAGAGCTAATCTGTAAATAGCTGGAGCCTTCTCAGACTAATTGCCCCCTGATGACCCAAAGGGACTCCATTTAGATCTGTTTATCATTTTGTCTGTCAGTCCCACATTTAGTTTCCAGGCAATAAAATCTGACATTCTTCCAAAATTTCACCAAATTGTTTTCATATGTGGTACCACCCGAGCACAAAGTTTAAATTTGGTTGCTGGACTACAAAATTAGAACAAGAGCCCATGGGTATCTGCTCTCAGATTGAATATTTTTGATCCCATATTCAAATTTTAATTTGGATTTGCACATAATGGATGGAAAACACAACTGTCCTGCAAATCAGTAGCTTTTCTTGTTGCCATGAATTTGAGGTATACGTGCAATTCTGTCACATTTGTATTCCTGTACTGGAATTATTTTAATATGATAATATGATTTAATTTAACTGGCATAATCAGTTCACCTCAGCAATATTTAACATGGTGTTAAATTGGAATTATTTTAATATGATATTATTTTTGCCGAGGTGAATTTTCTGAATTGTGTGGACTGTCAGAGTCATGTATAGCCTAGGTTATAGCCTAGAAATAAATATTTTTAGCTATTTCCTGATAACCAGCTACAGTGACAGCCCACACAATTCACAATTGGCATAATCAGTTCACCTCAGCAATATTTAACATGGTGTTAAATTGGAATTATTTTAATATATTATTTTTGCCGAGGTGAGTTTTCTGAATTGTGTGGACTGAGTCATGTAGCTAATTTCCATCCTTCTGTCCATCCCACCCATGCTGTGTATGTAATATCTTGATAACAATCCAACTGATCGATTTGAAACTCGGGGACTGAGATTTACACATTGATCAGCGAGACAGCAGTTGGTATTGATTTTCAATGAGCATTCAGTGAAATCCAAGATGCCTGCCATCTTGGATTTCTTTTCCACAACCAAACACAACTGCCATCAACATTTGCCACACAAAATACATTTCATGGTGAGACTATCAGTTAACATATACCCCTTGGTGGTGGGGGGGGGGGCTTTTAGCTTCTCAAATTAGATTATTTTCAGTAGTTAAATCTTTCCTATAGAATCTGTGTGTTTCAGGTATTATACCTTTTTATTGCAGATGCTGCACGTTGGAACAAAGTCGAATGGAACAATCAACCAGGTGACTGAGAACAGGAAGAAGTTTGAGGATAGAGCTAGCCCAGAATTAATTGACACTCCTGCAAATGCCATCTGCTATATAACCTGTGTTTGATCGAAGAAGATGGAATGTTTTTTGCCACAGAACATCTTTGTAGTTTAGAAATGAGTGATCAGTCGGTGAATAAAGTGTTGTCGTTATCATACTCCTATGACTTAAATTTTATTTCTGTTTCTTAAAAATAGTGATGTTTGTGACGGGCTTGATTAATTGGTCATTTGTTGAGAAACCATCAGTTCAAAGTAATTTTTCAAGAAAACTTTTAGAGTAAAATATCCCCTCAGGATGAAAAATCCTTGATATTGAATGATGTTTTTCATAGTCATTTGCATGTGGGTTCTTAGCATTTTTCCAATACTAATCAAGCAGTTGGCCATGAAGAGGTTCATCGGCTCATTCTGTTGAGCGGGTTTTATTTACTCATGCATTACTCTTTCCTGCTTGATTCCAGCACTAAATTACAGCATATATTTTGTATATATGAGCTGAATAGCTAGTGATTTTAATGTTGGCTCAATCTTAGCTGCCAATGTTGGCCCAACGATGGCTGCCCAACGTTGGCCCACTGAGCAAAAAGATGTTGGGCCAACGTTGGCTGGCCAACATTGGCCCAATGGTGGCTGGCCAATGTTGGCCCAACGATGGCTGCCCAACGTTGGCCCACTGAGCAAAAAGATGTTCGGCCAACGTTGGCTGGCCAACATTGGCCCAATGGTGGCTGGCCAATGTTGGCCCAACGATGGCTGCCCAACGTTGGCCCACTGAGCAAAAAGATGTTGGGCCAACGTTGGCCACCAACGTTGGCCCAACCAAAATTATGAGCTTGGCCAACGTTGGCCCATCGTTGGGCCAACGTCCGTGTGTTATCTGGGCAACGATCCT
>JAVTVY010041788.1:0-17702 GCA_036873755.1 Hanleya hanleyi | reverse complement strand
ATCTGACTTATCTCCTTTCTGGCAGTTCTGATTTCAACAACATAAACATTTAATTGTAGACATGATGGGTGGTTATTTCAATAGGTATTTAATTATTACCATTAATCGATACATATTACTACCATCTTCATTATGGGTGACCTAATGGCCCCAGCTGTGCATGTAATTGACATTATGAAAATTTCAACAATATAAATATTTTTTTTTTTTTTTAATTGGAGACTGGTGGGTGGTTGCTTGACCAAGTTGTTAATTACCATCATTAAGCCATCATCATTAATATTGACCATACCGGAACTGACCACATTGTGGGTAGTTTCGACAATTTATATATATATATATATCTCTACACATTATGAGAAATTTCATTAAGACATCATTTTGGGTGACCATGTGACCCTACCTGTGCATGTTATACACAGGTAATGAATGCCTGCGATATATCTATATCAAATCGTAGACACGTTAGATGGTTATTTTAACAAGTTTTTGATTATTACCATTAATCGATTCATATTACTACCAATTAGACATCATCTGTGCATATAATATACATTGTGAAAAAATTCAACAATGTATATATATTCCTTATTGAAGGTTGGTGGGTGGTTACTTCACCAAGTATTTAGTTGTCACCATTAGGGCATCATCATAATATACAGTTTAACAGAGCAATATTCAGTTTAGCTCTAACTTTAAATTTTGTGTAGTTTTATTTCTTACATATACATATATATATATACATACACACACATATATACATATACATATATATATACATACATACATATATATACACACATGTATATACACACATACGTACACACACTCGTATGCATATACACACACATACATATATATATATAACATTAGCTATTATTAATGCTGAAAGAGTGCCGGAGTATTCATAAAGTAGATCAGGTCACTATATGGCGGTTGACGTGCGCCACTAGTGGGAAGGATTTGATGACAATTGGTAGCATTATTTTCACATAAAAATAAAATGCACATTCCCAAGAGGTGTTACTTATTACCACCAATTCAACAGTTAATATATTTGAATACTAGTACTCTTTATGCCTTGTACAGTTAAGGGGAGGTAATCTCGGCCACAACATTTAAAATAGCTAGCTTATCTCCCATGGGGCGGATCAGGTTTCAACACAACATTTAAAATAACTAGTTTATCTCCCATGGGGCGGATCAGGTTTCAACAGCATAGATATCTAATTGTAGACAAGATAGGTGGTAATTTCAACAAGTATTTGATTATTAGCATTAAACGATACATATTACTACTAATTAGCCTGTGCATATTGTACACATTGTGAGGAATGTCTGCAACTTATGTATATCAAATTGGAAACTGATGGGTGGTTACTTCAAGTATGTGAATATCACCATTAAGTCATCATTATGGGTGACCATGTGACCCTACATGTGCATATTGTTCACATTGTGATGAGTGCCAACAGTTTATGCATATCTAACTGAATAGACTTTTAGTCATCACATTGTCATCACAATTATGTCCCTGTGCATATTGTACACATTGTGTTGAGTGTCAACAATTTATGCATATCTAACTGAATAGACTTTTAGTCATCACATTAAGTCATCACAATTATGTCCAATAGAATATCAATATGGGTGATCAAGTGACCCTGTGCATATTGTACACATTGTGCTGAGTGTCAACAATTTATGCATATCTAACTGAATAGACTTTTAGTCATCACATTAAGTCATCACAATTATGTCCAATAGAATATCAATATGGGTGATCAAGTGACCCTGTGCATATTGTACACATTGTGTTGAGTGTCAACAATTTATGCATATCTAACTGAATAGACTTTTAGTCATCACATTAAGTCATCACAATTATGTCCAATAGAATATCAATATGGGTGATCAAGTGACCCTGTGCATATTGTACACATTGTGTTGAGTGTCAACAATTGATGCATATCTAACTGAATAGACTTTTAGTCATCACATTAAGTCATCACAATTATGTCCAATAGAATATCAATATGGGTGATCAAGTGACCCTGTGCATATTGTACACATTGTGTTGAGTGTCAACAATTTATGCATATCTAACTGAATAAACATTTAGTCATCACATTAAGTCATCACAATTATGTCCAATAGAATATCAATATGGGTGATCAAGTGACCCTGTGCATATTGTACATATTGTGATAAATATCGGCATTATAATATGTATTTAGTTGAGAACTGTTGGGTGATTATTTTATCAATTTATTTTATAATCACCAGTAGGACATCATCAAGGGTGAATATGTGACCCTACATGTACATATTATGCACATTGTGAAGAGTTTCAATAATAGATTGGAGCCTGATTTGTGGTTACCATTAAAATATCATCATTATGGATGACCATGAAACCTTACATGTACATAGTGTATGTCAACAGCATATATATATATATATCAAATTGGTCATGTGACCCTACCTGTGCATATTGTACACATTGTGAGGAATGTCTGCAACTTATGTATATCAAATTGGAAACTGATGGGTGGTTACTTCAAGTATGTGAATATCACCATTAAGTCATCATTATGAGTGACCATGTGACCCTACATGTGCATATTGTACACATTGTGATGAGTGCCAACAGTTTATGCATATCTAACTGAATAGACTTTTAGTCATCACATTGTCATCACAATTATGTCCAATAGAATATCAATATGGGTGATCAAGTGACCCTGTGCATATTGTACATATTGTGATAAATATCGGCATTATAATATATATTTAGCTGAGAACTGTTGGGTGATTATTTTATCAACTTATTTTATAATCACCAGTAAGACATCATCAAGGGTGAATATGTGACCCTACATGTACATATTATGCACATTGTGAAGAATTTCAATAATAGATTGGAGCCTGATTTGTGGTTACCATTAAAATATCATCATTATGGATGACCATGAAACCTTACATGTGCATAGTGTATGTCAACAGCATATATAATTATATATATGTCAAATTGGCCATGTGACCCTACTTGTGCATATTGTACACATTGTGAGGAATGTCTGCAACTTATGTATATCAAATTGGAAACTGATGGGTGGTTACTTCAAGTATGTGAATATCACCATTAAGTCATCATTATGGGTGGCCATGTGACCCTATGGTGTATAATTTCAACATTAAATACAACTAATTACATAGCAGGACTGTTAGTGACATAGAATAAATCAGTTCACTCACTCATCAGGTGAGGTGGCTGTTGCCTGCTGTTACTAGTGGTACAGGTTGGGATGCTGGTACCTGGGGTACATGCTCATGGATTGGTACTGGTGGTATATGTTGAGAGGCTGATATCCGTTGGGTGGCTGATACTGGTGGTACATGTTGAGAGGCTGAACCTAATGGTACATGTTGAGAGGCTGGTACTATATGTTGAGAGGCTGATACTGGTGGCACATGTTGGACGGCTAATACTTGTGGTACTTGTTGCAAGGCTGGTATCAGTACAGTTGCAGCTTGGAAGGATTGCTCTTGTGCATGCTGGGAAGGAATAACGGTTCGATTATGGAGTGATTCTGAATGTGAGCCTCTGAGCAGCATCACGTCTGATTCGTCGTGCACCTTTCTTGCTGGACCAAACTCGTTCTTCTTCAGGAAAATCTTTCCTTTTTTTGACCAGCATGAGTGAATGGCACCTTCTCTCCGTAGCTCGAGCAGCTTCATCATTATATGATGTCGTCGCCTGGTTAGGTCCTCAACGAGAACTACCGAGGTTCCAGCTAATTTTCGTTTATTTGTCATCACTCTCTCCTTGGCTTTATAGTTAACAAATGTCACGAACACGTTACATTTTCCATCACGTGGCGGTGCGAGAATATGGCAGTGCTCCAGATCATCTTTACTGATATTGGCCTCCAGGCGCTTGTTAAAGATATCGATCACAATATTCTCTGTGTTGGATATGTCAGACTCGGTCATTGGGACTTTCAGAAGTCGGACACAGTTCATTCGACTGTACTGTTCGTGGTCATCCATTTGCAGACGCACTTGTTTGAGCTCCTCTTGTAGGCCTTCAATTTGCTGAGATTTTTCATCAATTTGTTTTTGCATCGGAGTGACTACTTTATCTAATATATGTGACATAGCCTTAGATATGGCCTTGCTTATGGCTTTATCAACCGCGTTTTCAACCGCGTTGTGTATTATAGGTTCAAGAGCCTCCACAAGGTTTGGTGTGATTTTCTCCTGGAACTCTTGACCGGAGAATGTGGATACGATCAAGTCCTGTATGTTCAGCGCTGCCTGTTTTTTACCACGGCCAAAAGTCAGTGCACTAATATCCGGCAATGATGCCTGTTTTTTCATAGGGTTCAGGCTAGTCAACTCAACGTTATCGTCTAGGCTTCGGTCTAGGACGGCTCTACCGCGTTTGCGATCGACCGCGGACCCCTTGCCAGTCGCCATTTTTTTTTTCCTCACACCTAGACTCGACAGTGCCACAGTTTGCTAAGTTCTGTTTGCAGCTGTCGTGCAGTTCAGGATGATAAATTCACTGATATCACAATCAAATTATGTTCGTACAGTGTTCATGATCCATGCAGCATCAAATTGGACTGGAAAATGACTCTACATACGTCCAAAAAAGGCCGGTTGAGCGGAGCTGTTCTTTCTCAACCGCTTAGATCCTCCGCCATCTTGAATTGATCGTAAACGGAATATACCTTTGGACGTTTATTTGGAATTTTATTGTACTTGTCCGCTTTGTATTGCAAATCCATATTTGACACTCAAATTGAGTAATAAATTGCCTATATAAAAATGCATACAAAACTGGGAATAATGGTAGAACCATATCAGACAAATATAGATAAATACAATAATAAAAATTGTAAAACTAAAGTAATCTGTACTATCATATATACATGTATAGTTACATGTATTCGTGTAGTATTTTTACCTCCGTCGATCAGACGGAGGTCTAGGAACGCAACGTGATATCTCCCGCCAAATAATTGTCATATGGGGAACCCACGACTCGTGTGATTTCCAATAGGGATTGCTATGGTTCCCGACGAAATTTTGAAAAGTTTCTGGACACAATTGAATGCTTACGTCACAAAAGGTGTGTATCCTTTGCAGTGCTTCCACCGGGTCTCTTAATTCGAGGGTACTAAATTCGCGCTGGTACAGATGGCCGGTATGCGACGAAGACAAACCTGCGCTTTCATAAAAAGTAAATTTTCACGAAAGAAAAACTCGCATTCCGGATAATATAATTGGAAACTTCGACGAGAATCTCTGAATCGGCAAAAAGATAAAGGACGAGTGTCATTCACCAGGATGCGAGTCGGAAGTGAGAAGTCAAATTCAAAGTCAGAGGTCAAAAACGTAAAACTCCGAAGAACTCTCCCGGCTTTTTCTTTTCTTTTTTTTTTTGAGTTGGGGGGGGGGGGAGATAGCGACTGGAAAAATATATCTTCCCATGCTTCAATCGTTATCTGTGAATCCGATCAACAACCTAGCCAGACAATCTGTCAAAAATTATCCGTCGTCTGGGTAAGGTTGAAGGGTAATCGGAAGCTCGGACTGTGATACAGGCAAAAACAGTTGCTGTTGTAGTCTAGAAAAATAACTGCAGTGCATGCACTCTATGGAGAAGGGCCTCGTGAGGCACAAAGTGCAATTTTGTTGTTGTTGTTTATCTGCAAATCCGCTCATCTCGATGGGTATCTTTCACTGGTTCTCACAGTTGCCTGGCCTGTGTTATATTCGGTGGTCGAAGTCTACGTATAGTTTTTTTCAATAAATTATGGAAATTAATACAAACATATATACAGATATTTTTTTAAATAGATTTTTTATAAGTGTATTTCTCTTTCATCTTAGGCTCAATTAAAGTCATTCTCTAAAATGTGAAGCCGAGTTAATACAGTTTTTAATTATCTACCAAACCCTGTCCTCTATGACATAGAATAAAAGAGAAGTTGGGAATAGAACCGCTCAACACAGTCATTTCTAAACATCAAGTTGTACATAAGTATTTTTACTTACTCTGTACAAGCTGAGGGCATTTTTGTGGCTTTTGAAAATTTTGAGATTTTTGCGTGTCTGTCCATATTTAACTAAGCGACGTCCAAGCGAGCTAATGTACGCGCGTTATATTCATATCAAATATGGTGCGGCTTGTGTTCAATGAGGCTTGGAATGTTTATACAATTAATTTTCTTCTCACTGTTACACAATGAAATTACGTTTCAAATCATTTGATTCATCTCTTCGATGTAGATTGTTATGTTTCATTCGAGGAAATAATTTTAAAAGATACATATGACATTTTCTAACTTTATGGCTGGAGTTGTATCACAAAGAGCAAACGGCGTAAACATGCTTTCCCATCTCACCCACGCTCATATGGGTATCGATCGTTCCTATTCGAGGACACACTAACTGATGACCTAGTTCAGAGCCAGTGATTTGCTCGCCCTCCACCCCATTGGATATCAGTTGATTCCAAAGGAAATAAACATTACACATGTAATGACCACCTGCCGAGTGATACATGTGTGAATCGGTCAGACATTTCCAAGGATGCCAAATTCTAACTTAAAACAACCATGCCGGATTTCATTGCTTCACTGAGAATAATTGGATCTAACTTTTACAAAGCCTGCAGCTCCCAATAGCTCCTGGATCTAGAAATTGATGTAATTGAAGTTGTGACCTAGTTTATCGGTGCTATGGCACAAGCAGCCAGAGGATGCTAGGTCCCCCGCAAAAATGGCAGCAATATTTATAAGCGCTGTCGGTTTCAGAAGATATTCATGAGGATGGCAACAGCTACTTCACAGGCGTAAGAAGCAGAGGGGTCTTTCCATCTTCCCAGGTTTTGAGATCAACTCCGAATGGCTGACTGAATGTTGATTGCTACTGTAATATATTTTCTTTACCATGCAGCATGAAAATTATGTAACCGAAATGCAACCCCAAGAGACAACTCATGGCATATTATCTGCAAACTAAATTTGACAAGAATATGAAGGCATCCTCAACCTATTGCCCAGAAACCAAATTCAGACTTTGCCACAAGGAGTCACCACCTGTAGGTGCAAGCAGGCAAAACACAATCCCAAATGACATCTCATGTCATGGTATCGGCATATGAACTTTGAGACTCTGAAGTGGGGTCCTCAAGTTATTGCCGGTACTAGATGCCCACCGGTGTTCATGTTATTTGGGGCGGGTCACATATGAATACAAAATTTGAGAATAATCTGATGAGCAGCTGCCAAATTATTGCCCGGAAACAAATTTTTCCACCAGGAGACGCCACCTGTAGGCAGAAGCGGGAAAAATACAATCCCAAGGAACATGGTATCGTGGGGACATCTGCATACCAAATTTGAGAAGAATCCGATGAGGGTCCCCAAGTTATTGCCCAGAAACCAAATTTAGATTTTGACACCAGGTGACGCCACCTCTAGGCGCAAGTCAGTGAAATGCATTATCAAGCGACATCTTATGTCACGGTACATTCATACAAAATTTGAGAAGAATCCGATGGTCAGTTCTCAAGTTATTACCCGGAAACGAATTTGTGATGCTGCCACCAGGTGGCGCCACCTGTGAGTGCAAGTGAGCGAAAGGCAATCCCAAGCAACAGCTCCTGGCATGGTAAATGCATGCCAAATTTGAGAAGAATCCGATGAGCTGCAACGTTTCTCATGTTACCCAGAAAGGTACATATGTAGGATATTTCAAAGAAATTCGACCAAGTGTTTCTAAGTTATCACTTGCAGCATGGAATAATGGAATGAACTCTAGTGGCGCCACCTCCGGGTGGATTTTGCTGAAATGCATCACCAACGGTGTTTTGTCGCAAGGAATCCATTTACCAAATTTCGAAGAAATCCGACAAATTGTTCGAAAGTTATCCCTCGCGAAGGATTTGAACAAACATGAACGGACATGCATTAAAGATTGGAACAAGACCCAGTGGCGCCACCTACAGGCGGATCTTGCTGAAACGTAATACCAGAGACGTCTTGTCGCAAAGAATGCAGATGCCAAATTTCGGTGGAATCCGACAAAGCATTTAGGAGTTATCGCTTACACAGTATTTGCACGGACATGCACTAAATATTGGAACAAGACCCAGTGGCGCCACCTACAGGCGGATCTTGCTGAAACGTAATACCAACAGACGTCTTGTCGCAAAGAATGCAGATGCCAAATTTCGGAGGAATCCGACAAAGCAGTTAGGAGTTATCGCTTATGAAGCATTTGCACGAACATCCACTAAAGATTGAAACAAGACCCAGTGGCGCCACCTACAGGCGGATCTTGCTGAAACGTAATACCAACAGACGTCTTGTCGCAAAGAATGCAGATGCCAAATTTCGGAGGAATCCGACAAAGCATTTAGGAGTTATCGCTCACGAAGTATTTGCACGGACATGCACTAAAGATTGGAACAAGACCCAGTGGCGCCACCTACAGGCGGGTCTTGCTGAAACGTAATACCAAGAGACGTCTTGTCGCAAAGAATGCAGAAGCCAAATTTCGGAGGAATCCGACAAAGCATTTAGAAGTTATTGCTTACGAAGTATTTGCACGGACATGTCCGTGCATGCACGGACACATAGAAGTAAGAACCAAGTGGCGCCACCTACAGGCGGATCTTGCTGAAACGTAATACCAAGAGACATCTTGTCGCAAAGAATGCAGATGCCAAATATCGGAGGAATCCGACAAAGCATTTAGAAGTTATTGCTTACGAAGTATTTGCACGGACATGTCCGTGCATGCACGAACACATAGAAGCAAGATCCCAGTGGCGCCACCTACAGGCGGGTCTTGCTGAAACGTAATACCAAGAGACGTCTTGTCGCAAAGAATGCAGATGCCAAATTTCGGAGGAATCCGACAAAGCATTCAGGAGTTATCGCTTACGAAGTATTTGCACGGACATGTCCGTGCATGCACGGACATCCGTGCATGCACGGACACATAGAAGCAAGAACCATTTTTAAAGTCCTGCCGCGTTGCGGCGGGGGACAAAAATATCATGTAGAATGAGATTGTGTGGATAATATCCCTGGAAGTTGAAGTCCTGCTGCATGCTTCACAAACATCATCAAAAGTGAAAATTATCTCCCTTGACCAGGTAAGGACTTGAATGTGTGTCTAAAATGATTTAGCTTCTAGAAACAGACTTCATTTCAAATTTTAATTCCAATTCTGCTACATGTACATGTATGAAATACATACAGAATGAACTGCATACATAATAACACAAAGAACAGGTATATGTATCTCATTACATTCTTATTCAAAGATCAATACCTGGGTAATATTACAACAATACCATGGCGTTATATATTGTTATGATTGACTTAACTTTAGCTGCTGAAGATATTTCTAATTTGAGATCAATGAACAATCATACTAGATTTCATAACTTCATTTATTTTCACAATAAGCAACATAATCAAGATTAGCAAGTGAAGTTTTAAAACATAATATAATAAACAGCATGGGTCTTCTTCAGTTTATTGTAGACAAAAATACCCATGAATATATGTTACCATGATTCAGTCATGATATTACCTGTAATATATTGATGTCGACAAGGTATAAACATAATTATTTGATAGTATTACTAATTGTATGTTGTTTATGATTAACATGAACTTTTTATTTGCTACGTGGAATTCAGTCATTTGTTCCATAGGGGCAATATTCTCATCAGTCATCACCATTCAATGTGAATGTGATACATGTACAAGTCCATGGTCATTGATACAGTAAGGTGAAGGCGAAGGTGACCTGTAACACCAGTATACAAAATTATACTGAGCGCATTGAATCCTCATCATATGATGTTGAGACAGATCAGAACGAAGTGTCGGTAAAATCAGGTGTGTTTTGAAGAGCATTCTCTCATCAGTGATGATGCTATACTGTACACATACAAAATATCATGATGAAGTGTTGATGTGTTGGGCCTATAGCACAAAATCACAAGCAAGTTGGTACAACAACTAGGCACACGGTGTCTCATTTCTGCCGCTAACGTGTCGATTTGGGTGAGGGGATCCTCTCAGGGGGAGGTGGGGGTGGGATGGGGCCTAATGTCTCAAGCACTTTTCCAGGTTTTTCATCAATATACTCTATTCCATACCCCAATATTTCAAGCACGTCAAATCAAACAAAATTATTTGCTGGGAATGTGACTTTCACATCCCTGTCTGGACATGCTAGTGAGGAACCCTCAATCCCAGATTAATTACCATTGATGAAGCTAACGTCCAACAAATGCAAAATTGAGCTTGGCATTCGGCCGTATGTTATTCAGTGATGTATTACGCTACGGACCCTGTTGCCTCGACGGAGGTCTTTGCGCTCATCCAGCGCTTGTTATTAATATAACGTCCTGGTCTAATTATTGATTTCACTGATAGGGCATATTAACAGATTGTTTTGCTCCAGTGAAGATTGGATCAGGTTAGCCTTGAACTCCCATCAACCGTGTCGATTAACTTCTCTAATCACCTAAATATGCAGTCACTTGTGTGGTATCCGAGGTGAGGAGAGAGAGAGAGAGAGAGAGAGAGAGAGAGAGAGAATTAAGGTTTAAAGTCGCGTTCAGCAATATTTCAGCTACATAGCCACGATCAAACAAAATTCTAAGTATTCAAAAACAAGTCAACAACCCAGTAACCCAGAAGTAATCAACACAACACACCAAAAGACATGTACATACATTAAAACTTATGCAACAAACCGATTTCTTTCAAATACCCTAAAATAGTCTTTTTTACCCGACTAAAAAATCTTCTAAAGTAGCTGTTTGATAAAAAAAATCTCTTAAAATCTGTACAGTCGATCAGAATATGTTTCACTGTGAGATTTTGAGGTAAAAGACAAATCAATGAGTATATATATATTAAAGCGTTACATTCAATATAAACCATATATACTCCCGATATAAGCAGTACACCCGACCTCTGACCGAACAGCGAACAAAATTAAATTCGTGGAGGGACCTACATCCCTTACGCTCCTTGGTAAGGAACATAGGTCCATCCGCTTATTTAATGAGAGTTTCAGCAGTTTGCTGAGAGATAATAAGGAGTATATGCGTAGTGATTATGTGGACCTATCGATGGCCTGGTGGTTGTTGGAACGTGACTGATCATATTTATTAGGGAGAAATCGAGACCGAGATGGGTGGAGGACAATTTCGATTTTCAGTTTTTCCAAACGGAAAAAAAAAAGAAGAAAAAAAATAGACAACCTTCATCACGACGAGAGAACGTAACTCTTTCTGGAATATTATAAAGGGAAGTAACTCTTCCTAGATCTGCTGGTTCATGCACATCAGCACTCAACAGCTCCCCATCCACCAGTGGAACGTCCACCAGCAGGACACATCCATCACCAGGACGGTTTCGCCGTTTGATGTTATAAGCCGTTTCTTCGTTTGTATTTTGACATCAAATCTTCAGGATTAGATATTAAATAACTATTTCAACAGTGAAAATGTTTGTATTTGCTTTAAATGCCCATTTGAGCCGGATATTCAACATGGAAATGTAGGTCAACCAAACAGCCAAATAAAACAAGGGATATAACTCTCTCGTTTGGGATCTTAAAAATACTGCACTATGAATGGAACCGGAAAATGCAACCCATGCATCTTTAACGCCGTCTTTCTATTTTCTTTCCCCGGGCGCCGTTGCTTATTTAGTTCAAGCGGGCACAACAAACGGCTTTAGTTGAGTAAAACAAGCGAGCTGGTTAAATCTGGCATCACTCGCGGTCATTTCTAACAGCGCTATTGTGCCTAAACTTTCAGCAAAACGAAACCAGATACCGTATGATTTTGACGGCACAATAAAAACGGGGTCAGCATTACATGTATACCGGTACATCATGTATATAGTACATCATTTTGCATACATCCTTTGGTATCAATTCGTTAGTGAATTGGTATCCATCAGCACTCAACAGCTCCCCATCCACCAGTGGAACGTCCACCAGCAGGACACATCCATCACCAGGACGGTTTCGCCGTTTGATGTTATAAGCCGTTTCTTCGTTTGTATTTTGACATCAAATCTTCAGGATTAGATATTAAATAACTATTTCAACAGTGAAAATGTTTGTATTTGCTTTAAATGCCCATTTGAGCCGGATTTTCAACATGGAAATGTAGGTCAACCAAACAGCCAAATACGACAAGGGATATAACTCTCTCGTTTGGGATCTTAAAAATACTGCACTATGAATGGAACCGGAAAATGCAACCCATGCATCTTTAACGCCGTCTTTCTATTTTCTTTCCCGGCGCCGTTGCTTATTTACTTCAAGCGGGCACAACAAACGGCTTTAGTTGAGTAAAACAAGCGAGCTGGTTAAATCTGGCATCACTCACGGTCATTTCTAACAGGGCTATTGTGCCTAAACTTTCAGCAAAACGAAACCAGATACCGTATGATTTTGACGGCACAATAAAAACGGGGTCAGCATTACATGTATACCGGTACATCATGTATATAGTACATCATTTTGCATACATCCTTTGGTATCAATTCGTTAGTGAATTGGTAGGGATATGTTTTCAGGTTTAAGGCTAGTTATCACCTGCCTACATCCACCGTAGCCAGTCGTTGAAATAATCTATAATATCTTCATAGAATATACGTCCACAGTACACATGTATCAAAACATCAGGCATGACTTAACGCCTGTGGCTTTTAAAACTCATATTTTCTTCACCAGCGTCAAGAAATTTATTTTTCTCTCCCCCCCCCAAAAAAACATTAAAACGTCAGATGGTTATATTCCAGTTATCTAGACCATCAAATGAGCCATAATATGGAATGATCCGCCAATTCATGAAAGTTAATTTCAAAACTAAAATTTTCCGAATTTCGTTAAATTAAAAAAAAATGATTTCGACGGAATAACTTGTCATTTTTCGGAACATGAAACTCCAATGCGACTAACTGGGCAACAACTTGATCTATATTATATAGAAGCGTCAGCATACAAATTATATTTTCGCCAAAAATAAACGATATTGAAGTTTTTCATTGTTCTCAGATTTTGACGAAGAGTTTGATCAAAACGGTACGAGAAGTGATTGTGTGTGTGTGGAAGCCTCAAACAGAAATTCTTAGTACAAAAATTCACAGTTTATAGCTTGAATTGCAAAATTTTCTTTAAAAACGTTAACATGGAGGGGTATACCTTTTACTCTACCTGTTAAATGGGCAATATTGGCGAATTTTCATTCGGAAGTCGTCATTTCGATACGTCTGTTCTGTTCTGTATGTTCAACGCCTTGTGCTTCAAGATATATGAACATGGGGAGCGATGATATTTGTCCTGAAAAGTTTCGTTTTCAAGTTGTCCGTATTCCTGATGACAGACAGAGATGATATTTATCATGCGCTATTCAATGCTCTTTGTATGTCGCCAAAACTTCAATGGACTTCTAGTTAGCGTATAAGCTCTGAGATTACCAGTATTGAAAAAGTCACACCATGTGCGTCCTAACAGTCAAAAAATTTCACACAAATTGGTATGCATTTTCCTTTCTGGGCATAATTTATGTACGCGAGTTTATTAAACATATCTAGGTTGGTCGGTGTGCCTTCCAAGCCGGTATAACGGATTCACAAGTATTACACAATACCCACCATTTTCTGTACAAAGTACTGATTTTTCGGTAGTTTTCTTTAACTATAGATTTGCAGTCCGGAGTGGGAATACATCCTGCAAATGCCCTTGATATTGTCAGTCTCACTTCATATTGCAAATGAGCCATATTCTTCAAATCTGACTGACCATATCTCATATGACTGAAAGTTTTAGGTGGATATGTAACATGCACATCTCATCACTGTATCTGTTTAGCGACTATTCTATAAATGACGAAAATATACCCCCTTTCTCTTTAATGTTCATTTTGATTATTTTTGCATGTGCTATTAAATACATTGTATATGAATCATTTTACATTCAATATACATGACGTAATAATTTTTTATTATTGTTTTTCATTTAACTTGAAAGCTGAAGATGTTAACCATCTATAGGCCCCTTGCCAGTACTGCAAATGACCCACTTAAATATTATAGCCTCTTAAGTCAGAAAGTTTCAGAAAGATTCCGTTATTTCCTATGCTGGACAGCGCAGTACGGCGCTCTGTAATAAGTAAGCATAGAAACGTACCTGGCGACGCCCATGATTACTTATTTGTATCATGCCGGTATACATGTACCTAACGTTTTGTTTTTGCTTCTGTTGGGACTTTTTCACACATTTGCAGGTTCCATTTATATTTGAACACTATTTTTACCGCCTCACGATCATGTTCTAAACCCGTTATAACTTTCTGTTCAATATCATCATTTTATATGTCACATATAAACTGCCGAACTGAATGGATGGATTTAATAACCCTTTGAAAACATTTATTGAGAGATTGTGCGATAATATGGAAGAAAGGGACAAGAAAATTTATTTATTTTTCAAACATTTTCAAGAAATCCAGTAGGAGGGCATAACTCCTGTGTGGAAAGCTGAATATGCATCATGTGCATGCCTACCAGTTCAAGTCGCCGCTCAGCAGATTAAGTCTCAGCAAATCAGGAACAAGAGCTGATTGCGAGATTTAACCTATGAACACGAATTCGACCGTGTGTTCTTTTTCAATTCTACTCGACAGCTTAATGAAAACGGCTCCAAGTACAATGAACGAGGAAAGGTTTCACAAAGTATTATGTGTACTCGAATATATTAACATGATTAAGTTGGGAGAGAAAATATTCATATGGATTCGATGTATTCCGTGAAAGGCCAATGAAACAGAAGAACTATGCTGTTGTATTTTATATACTATAAAAGTGGGGGAATGGAAAAGCAGTGTGGATTTCCTGTTGAATACACACAGCATGAGTTCGAGTGAGTCACCGGGAAGACACTGCTATATTTAATATACAACAAGATGTGTGCATTGTGGGTATATAAATCATTTGCAGTACTTTGAGAATCAAATCCTGGGAGGGAATATCTGAAGGATGTTCCGTCCCAGGATTTGATCATGAGAATACATTTGCAAATACCTTATAGTATTTCAATATAATATAATTTTAAAAAATCCAATATCCAGCCCCATAAAAAAGTTCGGATTCAATTTGAATGTAAAGGACGGTGCACGTTTTAGCGGGGTTTTGACCCAAGGAGGTGCACTTCGATTACCAAACTTAAAACAGTCATATTTTTTAGAATTCCCTAGGAGAACTGCCACATGTCCATCTTATCAGCCAATATTGTACAGCATCCGCCTTATTATCTAGCATTCCCCAGGAGAACTGTCACATGTCCATTTTTTCCAATCATATATTGAATAGCATCCCCCAAAATAACGGTCATATTTCCGTCCTGTCAGTCATATTATAGAGTATTCACCAAGGGAACTGCCACATGTCCATATTATCAGTAATATTGTACAGCATCCGCCCTATTATCTAGCATTCCTCAGGAGAACTGTCACATGCCCATCTTTTCAATCATATATTAAATAGCATCCACCGGGGGAACGGTTATATTCCCGCCCTGTCAGTCCTGAGCAATCATCAGGGAAACTGTCACATGTCCATCATATCAGCCATATTGCACAGCATCCATCAGGGGAACGGTCATATTTCCGTATTGTCAATTCTTTTATAGAGCATTCCCCAGAAGAACTGCCACATATTCATGTTATCAGTCATATTCCACCAGGAGAACGGTCTCATTTCCCTCCCGTCTGTCATATTTTTAGTATTCCCCTGGAGAACTGTCACCTGTCCATGGTTATCAGTCACATATTGCATAGCATCCACCAGGAGAACGGTCTTATTTCCGTCCTGTCAGTCATATTATAGAGCATAGAGCATATACTGTATAGCATCCAACAGGAGAACGGTCATATACTTGTCCTGTATCTCATAATAGAAAGAATTCCCCAGGAGAGCGTTCACATGTCCATCTCGTCAATCATATATTGTAGAGCATTTCCCAGAAGAACTGTCAAGTGTCCATCTTATCAATCCTATATTGTAGAGCATTCCCCAGAAGAGCTGTCATGTGTCCATCTTATCAGTCACATTGTATATCTTCCACCTGGAGATCGGGGATATTTCCGTCCTGTCAGTCCTTTATCGACCAATCATCAGGAGAACTATCACATGTCCATCTTATCAGTTATATTGCACAACATCCCCCAGGGGAACGGTCATATTTCCGTACAGTCAATTTTCTTATAGAGTATTCCTCAGAAGAACTGCCACATATTCATAGTAATAGTCATATTGTACTGCATCCACCAGGAGAACGGCCTCATTTCCGTCTTGTCAGTCATATTATATAGTATTCCCATGGAGAACTGTCACTTGTCCATGTTATCAGGCACATATTGTACTGCATCCACCAGGAGAACGGCCTCATTTCCGTCTTGTCAGTCATATTATATAGTATTCCCCTGGAGAACTGTCACTTGTCCATGTTATCAGGCACATATTGTACTGCATCCACCAGGAGAACGGCCTCATTTCCGTCTTGTCAGTCATATTATATAGTATTCCCATGGAGAACTGTCACTTGTCCATGTTATCAGGCACATATTGTATAGCATCCACCAGGAGAACGGCCTTATTTCCGTCTTGTCAGTCATATTATATAGTATTCCCCTGGAGAACTGTCACCTGTCCATGTTATCAGTCATATTGTATAGCATCCACCAGGAGAACGGTCTTATTTCCGTCTTGTCAGTCATATTATATAGTATTCCCCTGGAGAACTGTCACCTGTCCATGTTATCAGGCACATATTGTATAGCATCCACCAGGAGAACGGTCTTATTTCCGTCCTGTCAGTCATATTATATAGTATTTCCATGGAGAACTGTCACCTGTCCATGTTATCCGTCATATATTGTATAGCATCCACCAGGAGAACGGTCTTATTTCCGTCCTGTCAGTCATATTATATAGTATTCCCATGGAGAACTGTCATCTGTCCATGTTATCAGGCACATATTGTATAGCATCCACCAGGAGAACGGTCTTATTTCCGTCCTGTCAGTCATATTATATAGTATTCCCATGGAGAACTGTCACATGTCCATGTTATCAGGCACATATTGTATAGCATCCACCAGGAGAACGGTCTTATTTCCGTCCTGTCGGTCATATTATATAGTATTTCCATAGAGAACTGTCACCTGTCCATGTTATCAGTCATATTGTACAGCATCCACCATGAGAACGGTCACATTTCTGACCTGCCAATCCTTTATGGGACAATCTTCAGGAAAACTGTCACATGTTCATCTTATCAGTCATATTGTAGAGCGTCCACCAGAGGAACGTTCACATTTCTGTTCTGTCACTCATATTATAGAGCATTTCCGGGGAGAACTATCAAATGTCCATCTTAACAATGATAATGTATAGCATCCAACAGGAGAACTGTGATATTTCCGTCTTGTCAGTCATATTGGAATTCCCATAAATAGCTGTCAGACTCACATGTCCGTCGTAACATCAACAATATAGTGTTCGTCAGGAGAACGGGCGCATGCCCATCTTGTTAGTTATATAGTACAGCATCAACCAGCAGAACAGTCATAT
>JAVTVY010041787.1:0-18446 GCA_036873755.1 Hanleya hanleyi | reverse complement strand
TTGACGCTGTTTTGTGACGTCACATCAGACCACCTGGCCGAGCGTCAATACTTGTAACGTTTAGTCTCCGGGCGGCTGGTCTGACGTGACGTCACAATCAAGGAAAGATAAGCGATGACGTTTTGCAAATCTGAATTCAGCTGTGCTAGGAGTACCAACTTTTAAAAAGATTCTAGCAGACAAAATAATTCAAATTTAACTAAGTGAATTAGATAGACTGGTATTTCTATCATTATTCAACCAATATAAATTGTAAAGAGGAGAATCTAAAAACCTTTGCATTTCGCCTTTAAGCTGTAAGATTGACAAAGCCAACGATATGTAAGGCCCTTCTTCTCCACGAAGCCCAAACTCTTAGCCGGGAACCCCCACCCCCAACAGAACTGCATCAAAACCGTACTTTCCAGGTCAACACTCTCTCATTTCCTTTCATTGGTTAGTTCATATGACCGACCTTTCTGGTTAATTTCCGGCGGCGCAGCGCCGCCGGATATCTGAATTCGCTAAACATGGGAGCGGCCATCTTGATATTGGACGAGTAACAGGTGTTTTCTCGAGCCATACTTCACCGACGTGCCGTGGATTGATCCAACTGATATCATATCGTAAAACGACAGGATTGTATCACCCGTTCGTGGCTAACACATCAATATTAATTCTTTTATAATGAATTCATCGAATAAATGTCATAGTACTATTTTATTATGGCTGAGAGACCAAGTCGATGACCATACATGATCAAGTTATTCACCTGTACCATGTGTACGTCTGCAGCAAAATGTTTGAGATTGAACTGCGAGCATCATGATGTCACATCATGATTTGGAACATCATGATGTCTTGCCGGCATCATTGAAAACTGTTGACCGCTTCTCTCTTGCAGGAAACAAGCCTATGTTTATGTATACTATGATTGTCTTTTTGAATTTGGTGCTAATACTGTTATATGGAATAGGTCTTTGAATTATGGACGCGGATATTCCTTAATGGACGACGGCTGAATTATGAATGACGGACAAGACGCTTGTAATTACTAAAACTCGGAAAAGCCAGTGCAAAATACGGATCGGATTGATGTGTAGAAAAAGTCGATCTAGGCTTAATTTACAATGACCCACATCAATAAAGAAATAGTGGCTTGATGATGGGTCCCATATAATGCCACAACGCGAACTCTTACATCAGGCTGTGTGAGGTGACTTAATACGTCAACCAGAGAACATTACTTTCAAAGTCCTAGTTTGATATGCGGTTTATGTGCACATTTTGCTAGCAAGCACTTAACTTCCGGCTAACCCCACACTTTCCAGATGGGTCCTTGCGCGAACTACATTAGTCAAACCTTTAACGAAAACAAACAAATCGACGTTTTTTTTAAAACCAGAATGGTGCATCTTGACCTGTATTCACCAGTTGCACACGTAATTGGCTTGTAATACGCAGATTATAAGCTGCAAACGTTTCCGCCGGCATTGATGCATCTGCATCAATAAGTTTTCTTGTTTCATGTTTTGGTTGCTTTCACTGGCTAAAACAGAACTGTCTGACTGGTTGATTATCTTCGAATATTCTGTAAAACATATAAACCATGGGAAATTGTTGTAAAGTACCATTCCCGACGATGACACGAGTAAATATATGTCAAAATATTCATAGGTAAAATGCTTCTCGCTACTATTTCGGAGAACCCTCCTCCTCCGGTATGATGCCAAGATAATCAGTGGATCCGAACGTTTTTCTTTCCAGTGTAGTATATTCCTACTTTCCTTTGCGTTGATGAGTAGTACTATTTATCATATTATATGTGATTTATGTTAAATTTAGCTTTAAGATGAAACATGGACGAAATTAACATATTTAGTATATATCTAGGCTACATCTAAATACCGAAAAGGAGTCGAATATGAAAGTTGACCAGAGTCGTATAGAAAGGGGATCTTGAACCAGAAAAATGGCGGCTGCGGAGACCCAGATGATGGCGATCGTGGTGCCATCTGCACATAAATGGGGTGCATGAAAGACTTGGAGTCGTGAAAAACGGATTAAACCGAATGATGTTTTTCTTGTGAAGTAAACTACAGTGTCTTGATACTTGCTCGACAAGGCTGACGCTGTAGCGTACGATTTGATGGGTCGTTGGTCGAGGTTCGCTAAAAAAATATGATGCGCATGCGCAAAATTGATGGACCATCCTTGGTCCGAATGAACCGTGCGGGGTTTCATATTGAAGCGCTCGTGAGGGAGGAGATCGGCAGGTTTGGGTTGTATTGGAAGTGCCGTCACTTTGCGCATAAGCATTCGTGTGGTATTAGAAAAACGGCGTTTGAGTGGGCGTATTGGTCCAGGGAACGAGGAGGTGGACTGAGGAGTTTGGTTGAGACGGGGTGATAGTCTGTAACCCCCATTTCCATCTGTCTTAACGCCATGACGTAGACAGATGAGCGAACAACAACAACAAAGCTTGTGTGTTACACATTTTATTATCCCTCTATCACAACATATCCACTCTGGGGGTTGCTATGGGTGTGTTTACATAATAGTATGGTGTGTATCAGACACATCGTCGGTAGCTCTTGTCCAATCAGAAGCTGTTATTTGATGTTGTGTCTGTCTTCGGCCATGTTCGCTCTTGTTCGTTAGGCGTCTTCCCGGCTGCTCTCGTCCAATCAAAAGTTTTGTTGTCAATCTTCGTGGTCGCTCTTGTCGGTTTGTCCTAAGCACCTTCTGGTAGTCCAGGATACTATAACGCCAATCTGTCCTGGAAGGGGTGATTGCGAATTTTGAACGCATTTTTCAGGGCCTTCGTGGATGGAAGCACCATACCCTCTTCCAAGTGACGCTTGGTCTTCATGATGTACCCATGATGGGTCGCCTTTCACTTCAAGCGGCATCAGGCTATACTGTTTATAGATAGACATGCCTGTTTTTTCTGATGTGGGGGGGAGGGGCGCATTTGGATGTATGCCTGCTGTAAGTTATCCCGTTCGGCGTCCTCGATCACCTCGACATGGATATTAATAGCATCATCCACAATACGAGCCCATTGGGTGGGTTGTTCTCCACTCAGGCTTCCCTGAGACGTATCCTGACAATCACCGGTCAAACGCTCTGCATCAGTAGATAGACTCTCAGCAATCTCTTCATCACTATCAGTCTGTGGACTTTCAGAATCAGACGGTATACTCTCAGCATCTGCATCGGTTTCTGGCGGCTCGGTGTCGTCACACACATGTATATTCTTCTGGTCCCGCATCATATGGTAGGTTCTGGTGAACGTGCGTTTGCACTCAAAGCACGTTTAACCCGTGTTGACGACTGAACGTCGACCGTGCTCGTCATTAGGATACGTTTGCTGTCATTGACGTACCACAGTAACGCCAGTCAACGCCCACCTTAAACCTTCAACGCCCTGGTGAGCGGGCTCAGAAGAATTGATGGATTCAAATTTTCGATAGAATTGATACTAATTCATGGAAATGCAGAGAAGTCCGCCAACGCCCGTCGTTTCACCTTAACGTCCGTCTCAATACCTTAACGCCCAATTTTAGCGCCTTAGCTCCGAATCTTAGCACCATAGCGCCCAATCTTAACGCCCCATCTTGAAGCTCTATCTTAATGTCCTAATGCATTGTCGACCGGCCAATCACATCCACATGTTCTGACCATTGGTTCTTGATGCCCGATGGAAGCGTTGTTATCACCGGAAGGGACGTCACCACACGCATGTGGTGCCGGTACCTCGTGCGCCCTATCACTTTCAAGTTATAGGGTTCAGGCAGAACCACCAGATGTGCGAACATGCGTGCGGTGACGTCTCTTCCAGTGACGACGTCACTTTCGGCTATGACATCACTTCCACGGCCCATTTGGCACAAGGATAACCCGTCTATCGCCCAAAAGTTTCACCTCAAATTCCCTTTTCTATACCCGACACGGATTAACGGGACTGGACAGAATCATAATCACAGCCTGACTACCTCACGAGCGCTTAATATGACACCCACAATTCCCAGTTGGACCACGTATAGTCCACCTCTATCCCAAAACGTCAATTCATATGCCCTTTTTCTACTGCTCCGCGACTGCGCACACGCATCAGGTTAGTGTTTCCACTAACAACCACCCCAGTCTGACTCTATCCCGTGAGCGCTTTAAAATGAAACCCCGCATAGTCCATACGGCGGGTGCTCCACCACTACCCCAAAGCGTCCACTCAAACACGCTTTTTCTACAATTCCACGACTGCACATGCGCAGAATGACGGTACTTTCACCACAAATCACACCAGTCGGAGTCAGCGTAACGCGCGTTTCAACATGAGATCCCACACGTGCATGCGTCTCATAACTTTTTAGCGAAAGTCGAATAACGGCCCCGAGACCCATCCCATAGCACGTTACAGCGTCAGTCGTGTCGAACAAGTACCCACACCTCTGTGTTTACTTCACAAGAATGTTCATGCGCTCAGTCTATTTTGCCAGATTTTTCGACACATATCCATTTTTATCATCAGGCTAACGTATGGAACTTGTTCAGAAACGATGGATCGACCGTTTTCTTGGATTTTGACAATTGTTTGGAAAGAAAATCTACGTGTCGTATCAAAGACGAAGCATTTGGTGATACAAGTAGTTTAGAATACACCTCGAATATAGCCGTTATTCAGTTGTTGTTCTTATACGTTTTCTGAATGTACTTGATAATAGCAAATAAACTTGAGTAACCTGGATCACGACGTAATTAACATGCACGCAAAATTTAACCAGCGTAGCATGAATACTTGTTGAGAAATACGAGTTGAAAATTTGAGTTTTGGCAAAAAAATGAAATGCTCGAAATCGGTCAAAACCGTCCGGGTATACTTGAAGGAATAATTCCAGTATTTCTCATACATTTTGCAACCTGTCATGTAGAACCTAGTTACCAACCTATACTTATTTCAGATATCTTTTGTACAAAAAGTATTCATTATTGTGGTTTAAATCTGATTTAAAGTTAGAAAACTGGCTAAAACTTGTTGGGATGTAAATTTTCACACCTGTGCTCATCACGGCACGGTTGGTGTCTGTCAGACAATTAGTCTGAGCAGCACAATACACACTCGTGCAGTCATTAACACCTCACAATACACACTCGTGCAGTCATTAACACCTCACAATACACACTCGTGCAGTCATTAACGCCTCACAATACACACTCGTGCAGTCATTAACGCCTCACAATACACACTCGTGCAGTCATTAACGCCTCACAATACACACTCGTGCAGTCCTTAACGCCTCACAATACACACTCGTGCAGTCATTAACGCCTCACAATACACACTCGTGTAGTCATTAACGCCTCACAATACACACTCGTGCAGTCATTAACGCCTCACAATACACAGTCTCGCGAAAGGTAAATCGGTTACCAGCGGGGTACTGGACCACCCAACATAATCTGTTTGACTAATAGTCCACATATTTTAGAAACTAAATTTTCAAAGCTAAAATTAAACCACATATTATTGGAATTTTGATTTCATTTTTTGACCAAATACCAGACCCAATATTCAAATAATGAAATAAGATAATATAACAAATCTTGAATCTTCGAGGTGTCACGTATCCTTAATGAAAATGAGATAAAGCAGATTCTAAAACCTTGTCCTAATTCACTATTCCCCGTGGTGAACAAATTCATCCCGATCCATGGTATGCTCTGGTGATACCCATCTTTCAGTTCATATTTCGCAATAGTCTTATTTGTATGGGACAAATTATGCTGTCACATACCCAGCGAAATAAATGTTTACGCAGTAGAGCCCATTATTAATCCTACCAGGCCGGGGCTACCAAACTTTCTGTGCTATCTCCGGAACGGCAAAAAATGGAGAGCTGAAACTCCTTGTCTTTATAGTTTATCATAATGGGGTCATTTTGATATTTACATAACCCCCCAAGCAGAGGATCATGGGTAAAAGATGGCGGTCACGTGGTGTACCAGAAAATTGTTGTTTTTGTCATATTTCTTCAAATTTTTTGCTTTTTCGCGATGAAAAGTGGACAAAACTATTTTATTTCATATCGCATTAATATTTACTAATTTATCATGCAGTTTTTGCGGAGAAATTGCATAAATAAAAAATTCGGAAAATCTGACCGAAAAATCGACCAAAAAATGCCTTTTTTGAAAATGACGTCACTGTGACGTCATCAAAGCGGCCATATTGGATTTACATTTTCTGGTAAAACTTGACCCAAGGGTATAGTGTGGTAAGTTTCAGCCCCCTAGCTCAAGGAGTAAGAAAAATAATTAGGGGGGGAGGGGGCATTTTGTCCCTCCACCCCCCAGGCCTGGACAGGTTCCAAAAAGCCCAGGCAAGATAGGGTTAAGAACCATTTAAATTAAATAATATGGTTTTCTTTCTTTATCGGCTATTTCAGACGATACAAATGAGGCGGAATCACTATATGAGAAGGTAGGAGTGCTGTGTTGGGTCATGACATCACCAGATAACCTCGGAAAGAAGGCAATTCACGTGCGTGCCAATAAGCTCCTATTCATCAGCTCGATCACAAATTCATCATTCCCAACGATAGGTTTTAATATATCGGAGGGGAAAAAGTATCTTACTGTTAAAACAATGAAGGCGTTCCGCTATATAGCTGAACATCACATGGACGATGCTGATTGGTTCATAAAAACCGATGACGACACTTACGTCATTCTCGAGAATCTGCGATACTTCCTGTCAAACGAGGCTATTTCAGCGGGGGAGCAGGATACGTTTTGAGTAAAGAGGCCCTCAGACGTTTCTACAAACAGGGACAAGAACTCTGCCACAGGGATTCTGCAGTGGAAGACCTGGACTTAGAACGTTGTATGGAAAACTTAGGCATCAAAGCGGGGTATTCTCTGGACGTTTTAGGGAGAACTCGATCCAGATACACATTTGAAAGGGAGATATCCTGCATGGTATCACAAATACGACGCATACGGAGCTAAAAAGGTGATACAACTTTTGGCTATTGTTACTTAACTTAATGTCAAATCTAGGGTATACAGTTGACCATATCATTGTACTCCAGATTCTATCATGCCAATTAAGGATTGTGTCTTTCACGTCTGTTTCCAATGACCTTTATGTCTCCAGGAATAGAATAAAGAAAGTTTGAACTTGCAGTTCACGGGATAAAGTGCCCTTGCCTCAGTCATCAATACATCCACGTCTGGTCTATGGTCGAAAATTCTCCCTGCCTGAGTCAGTTAATATATCTACGCCTGGTCTAACGGTTGGTAAATTCCCCCTACCTGAGTCAGTTAATATATAGATACGTCTGGTCTATAGTCGGAAATTAATTTTTATATCGGTCAGTCGGATTTCCTGAATTGGCTGAATTGAGAGGATTTCGTTAAACAGTTTAGGTGTTATCCCAAGAGAAGGAATTGCCCGTATTATTTAGGCTATCTTAGTTATAAGAAAACGAAAAAGTACCCGAATTTCGAGGTGAAAGGCAAGGGGTCAATAATCGTCAAATTAAGGCTACCCACTCGGATCTATGTATTGTCGGCTTGTTAGCACCCCTAGGCCGGGATGTAATTTTATTTATCGATCTGTTCTTTTCTTTTATTCAGGGAATAGAGAGCGTGAGTGACTACTCTATAACGTTTCACTACATACCGCCATATCAGATGTACGCCTTGGAATTCTACGTTTATCATCTACGACCATTCGGGTTGAGGCCAGTTAAACAACATCTCAATGTATATGAACGTGTGTCCAATTCCACAAAATAGCCTAGCTCGAATGTATATCGAATGTGTGTCCAATTCAAGAAGATAAGCTGGTTGGAAGAATGTTTTTCCAATTCAACAAAATGTCATATAGCCGGAATGCATACGTGTGGAAGGAAAACGGCGCCATAATTCTGTGTGTGTAACTGTGTGTATCGTATGTCTGTACCACCCATGTTAGCCCTGAATTTGCATCATGTCACTTGGGGCTTGTGAATTGTGGCTTGTGATGTGTGGCAGTGTGATATCCACCATAACTCTATGCTTGTAACTCTCGTCATGCTATGTTACTGGCGGACATGTCTGCCCAACCACCTCGCTGGGGGTCCAATAAGACCCCAGCCACCAGTCAGATTTTTGGACCGGATTCGGGGCCTTCGCGCATATCACCGGAAGTGACATCATAAAAAGTAAAATAGATGTTTACCGAACATTTCGATTACTTTTCAAGTCTGCATAATACCTCTGTTGACCTAGCGTTAAAAAGAATTATCTGCAGATAATTTTCCCTGTTTATCTGGACAGAGCATATGAAAAGTAGTTCGCTCATGTGCAACACTAAAGGAGTTGTTCGGTCGGATTCAAACTGAACCGTGCGTTGGTTGGTTTCCCCTATACGTCATAGCAACGTAGTAAAGGTCAACTTCCGCTATTGGTGGCAGGGATGGTAATGGAGCCTGCGAAATGAAGCATGCGCTGTGGGGGGGTTGATGTCTGCCCTGTTTTTCCACCACGTCACTAGCGCCTTACCGCGGCATGCGGCATGTGCCTATGTCTCATGTGAGCGTTGTAGCTGTGCTCTGTGAACGTACTGCTTGTGGCATTTCTGTATGTGGCGTGATTCTTACATCTATGACTCTTGAAGTGAGCTGCAATAGAACATCATATGAAAAGGGGCACTAATAATGCACAATAACGACCATGTGGGACACAAGAAAAGTGATGTTTTCGCCATATTCCCTAAGATATCCTGTTTTCTGCGAGGAAAAGTGGGCAAACATTATTTTGTTTGACATAAGATTATTATATACTAATTTATCATGCAGTTTTTGCGAAGAAGATAGATAAATAAAAAATTCGAACAAATCTGACTGAAACTTCGTCCAAAACATGACTTTTCTGAAAATGACTCACACAATGGCTTACTATGACGTCATAATTGTCATCATCTTGGATTATTTTTACATTTTCTGATAGAGCTTGACCAAGAGTATATTGTGGTAAGTTTCAGCCCTGTAGCTCAAGGGGTAAGAAAAATATTAAGCCCCCCGCCCCCTCCCGTAGTTGTTAAACTTATGGTGGCCGAGAGGGCCCTTACTGTCCAGAAGTGTCTTTGAAGTAACTTTGAAGTGTGGCCATATTTCAACCTTGAAGTGCAAGGCTCAGAGTCAGAAGTGTGCTTGCAGTGTGGGTATTGTTTTGTAGCAATGCCATATAAGGGCATTGAAGTCACAATGAAGTCACAATGAAGTCACAATGAAGTCACTTAGAAGTGTGCCTCAAATATTTTAATTAGGTACTGCAAAGGCACTTCATAGACACTTCCACAGAAGGGTAACCTTCATAGGCACTTCTGAAGTGCTCTTGAAGTACCTAATTAGAATATTTGAGGCACTTCAATGTCCTTATATGGCAAGTCACTTCATCCACTCTTCTACAGAAGGATACCTTTCATATGCACTTCTGAAGTGCTCTTGAAGTACCTTATTAGTATCATAGCAAATCCGTGTGATGAAAAGGTATGTAAAGCCACGAGATATTTACTTTCCCAGAAAAGAATACACAAATATATATTTGAGCACAAAGTTTTATTCAGAGAAAATACAGAGTGAGACAGAACAGTACATCATAAAATATTTACAATAATCCGCTAGCACAAATCCTTGAGACAAAATACAGCACAGTTCTTTTTTTTGGTATGCATTTACATGCAGTCTTTGGTATGAGAATTTATTGCAGTATTATTATTCAAGGGTGACCGTGTTCTTTTCCAACTTGAACTTGAAGCAGCAGATCTTTCGAAGGATAGTTTACTTCAGTTGCCCTGAGGTCCACTCGGACGTAACCCAACGCTGAATCCCACCAGTCTGAATTGTGAACTTCTTGGCCTGTGGCGATAAATACATGCATATAATTAAAACCTGATCAGTTGTATATATGGTTCCATATGACATGCAATCCAGTTTTTTTTGTTTTTCTTAATACACTCAGGATGATTGAATAGGTTGACTACCGTACCATAAAGGGTAAAGAATGGAACACATCCCTACGATTTACAAAAGATTGATGAAGATGTCTATTATCCTTTCTTTAGTACTCCATGATATACAACAATGGAGATAAACAGTTTGTGTGATGTTCTAGCCAATATACACTATGAAGAAATCAACCATACCTACATGTAGGTGTGCTCATTAAATTTCCCATCAGTCGAGTGGCTGCTTGAAGTGAGCCGAGTTCCTTGTTGCAGCTGTATTCTGGAATTATGAAAGTATTGACAAAGAAGCCATTAGAAACAATCATGTGGATTTTGATAATTTGTCTTTTTTTAATTCCTGGTTCAACTAAATCTTCATGCAAGACTTCAAATAACAAATAAATGCTTATTAACTACAAATTGTATTCTTAAATTTTTGAAATGAAATAAATGTATGAAATGAAATGTTCTCATTTCTCAAGATGTGGGTAAGAATGTACAATTGAAGTGTGAAGATCCTTAGCTTTGGTATATGAGCAGTGCAATCAATAGGCAAGGAAAATATAGCCTGTTATAATGATAAAAATTAAGTCTAATCATAATTGATTATACTTTTTCTGATTACAGCTGAAACAGGTAATGCTAACATTTTATTATCAATATATTCTAAAACTTATTTCTTTACCATTTTGTCAAAAATCTGGTATGGGAATATTCTACATTCTGCAAGGAAAAAAATCAACACAATTTATGAATCAATAAAAAATCAAAACAACAAGATAATTTATTTAGGGCTACCATCCCCCCAACCAGTTAAATCCACCTGTTTTGACATGAACTGAACAGTTTTGTGATAAAAATATCTCACCCTCAGGGGATTTCCTTCAGGGGTGCATGCCAATCTTCATATGAGGTCCCCAACCCTGGTGTTTCCAAGCTGACAATTCACACAATCATAACAATGGCATTTAATCCACACTGCCTTGATCAACCTGGATAGATCTGAAAGTGATATTGGGACAGAGATATGGATATTTCGCCATGTTACTTGACCCATTAAATTTGACTGCAATTATAAGGTGGAGTACATTATAATAACCTGCAGTCCATATAGCAAAATATTTATTGAGGCCAATATCAATTTTTTAATATGTCAAGGGAAACTTGTTGATAAAATAAATAGCTGACACTCTCAGGTCTACATCACTGTTCAGCTCAGTTCTTTGCTTATTAAGTTATGAAAAACAGAAACATTTTAGTTATATTTATAAGTTACTTACCATATCACTGCTATCATCACCATCTGCAATACAGCTCTTCAAACCTCCATAGTTCTAGCTTAACAGGAATAAATCCATCTGATTTCTGCAGTTGGAGAGGTCAGCCATTTTGATTGTTATCGTCTGGTGGCGCCCCCAGTGTTCAATTAAATTTTCAAGGGCAGATAACTCCACCCATTTTGGCAAAGACAGTTCAGAATATAAAGACTATTAGAAACAGAAATTATATATATTATACTTAGTGATAATGATGACGAGGATAATATAAAGTATTCTTTAATGGGTATTTTTTTGTTGCTGACATTATGTTAGAACTGATTCTTCTAAAAATATTTTGCCATTTTGTCCAATTTTACTATAAAATCATGGATTTGGAATGACTATAAAATCTGAATTCAACAAGATTTCTTATCTAATATGTGAGAGACTGGTGTTATTAATGTCTTTATTCTATTCAAATAGAAACCCATAGTACTGATCACTTTAAAATATAAAAAAATATGTTCACAGTTCTGAGTAATATGTCAGTAAACCACATGTGAATATTTTACACAGTTGTAGCTATTTTGAAATGTGAAGTACAAATCTGATGTTTGGTGGTTTCATTGAAATGAGATTTGATGTCACTGAGTGAAATCAAATCAGCCAACTTTAAGCTGGGTTATTCCCAGAGCTAATTAATATAAATGAAACTTGTAAACGTGTAGTTCTAATTTATAATGTTACTGTAACAGTTTGTGGGAAAATTCCAATAATCTAGAAATCCTATTGGATTGAATCTTATAAGATTTTTCAGAATCTATTATAATAGGATTTTTTCAGAATCTTATAGGATTTTTCAGACTCTTATATTTTAGAAGCTCATATGATTTTTTAGAATCTTTAGGATTTTTCAAAATCTTATAGGATGCTAGAAGATATTTTTTGTAAGGGGAAGTCTCCCAAGTTATGCTATACCGGTATAACTGACAAAGTCCAAGAAGTGTCTTTGAGGAGTACCTTAGATTATGCAGAACAAAAACAAAGTCTCAGAAGTGTCTCTGAAGTCCCCTAAGTTTTGCTGAAAAACTGACAAAGTCCAAGAAGTGTCTTTGAGGAGTACCTTGGATTATGCCGAACAAAAACAAAGTCTCAGAAGTGTCTCTGAAGTCCCTCATTTTTTGTTATGAAATTGACAAAGTCCATGAAGTGTCTTTGAGGAGTCCCTTGACTACTGCCTTTTTCTAATGAAGTACCTTTGAAGTGTGCCAATATTTTTCTCTGTCGTTGAAGTGCCTTTCAAGTGTACTCTTCAGAGGCACTTCTAGGCACACTTCAAATGAAGTGTGACACTTCTGGACAGTAAGGGGGGCCATCGTCACTTCGCCATCGTACGTCAAAAACAGAGCGATGGAGCGATAGAGCGATAGAGCGATGGCGATAGAGCGATAGAGCGATGGCGATAGAGCGATAGAGCGATAGAGCTATGGCGATAGAGCGATAGAGCGATGGCGATAGAGCGATAGAGCGATGGCGATAGAGCGATAGAGCGATAGAGCGATGGCGATAGAGCGATAGAGCGATAGAGCGATGGCGATAGAGCGATAGAGCGATGGCGATAGAGCGATAGAGCGATAGAGCGATGGCTATAGAGCGATAGAGCGATGGCGATAGAGCGATAGAGCGATGGCGATAGAGCGATAGAGCGAAGTACATGACTGCGCATGTCTCATAATCATGCATATTCATACGGTGATAATCGTACCTCCAACACAAGAGAGATCGCCGCTAAACTCTAATTATTATCAGGCGGATTCATGAATATTATAGGGGCCAGCGGCATACCACAAAGATTACACAGATAACACAGAGAGATAGACCGATAAGTTTTATTGTATATGGGCCAAAATAATAAACATTGGCTAAAAGATCGACATAAGAATCTAATAAATAAAGCAGTGATATTCGCTGTCTGGTGAACATATACATTTGGAACATTTGAAATCAAGTTTTGTAATTAATACTGATCAACGCTTGTTAAAAATCAATGTAGAATCGAAATAGAAGAGGTCACTCTCCCCCCCCCCCCTCTAAAATATTGGTGATCTGATTTACCCATAGTCTCGTAATTTTTCGTCAAATTCAACTTCTAACTCCTCTGAAAGAAAAGACCAATTCGTCCGTCGATGCGTAAGTAGAATTATTTGAAGTTGTGGGTGCCGAACACGGCCATTTCCGCGTTTTTATCGAAAAAGAAAGGCGGATGTCATATGAAACTGATAATTCATTAAGATTGTGCTGATCATGGCTGGACTTAACACTAAATCGCATAGAACAAACACTGATTTTTTTATATCTTATTTGGTTTTGTTAGGTAATACACATTGTACATACAGTATTTTATCGTACTAAACAAAAATGGCTGTATTTGTAATTAGAAACTCATGTTATACAACAAACAGATACATCGTCATTACACCTCGATTTATCTACGCAAACAACATCATAAGAGTCTAAACAGTAAATGCAGCGATGACCAATACTGGTAAAACAAGCGCCATTCGCAGTTCTTACACTGGAAATATTTATCGGTTTCGTACGCACATTTAAAGCGTTGGTTTTGAACACTTTTCAACCAAGGGATTTTTAACTACTTTCATTTTATATATAGAAAATTTAATAATAGAAATACAGTAGTTGAGTGGCTGATTTCTGGGTTGTAAAAGACCAAGTATAACTTTTTCTGGAGAAAATATAATTGGAACAACCGCCGAAGCGAACCAATTTTCCAGTATACTCCACCAAGGGTAGATATGTTCACATTCCCAAAAGAGATGAATAATAGTCTCTGGAACTTTGCTACAAAATGTACATAAGTTAGATATATCAGGGAAAAGTTTATGTGCAAAAATGTTGGTAGTCAATATTCGGTTAATAATTCTGTATCGAAACCATTTATATTTCACATCTCTTTGTTACATTATTATTCCATATATACCACTCCGAATCACTATAATTTTTTTCAAGAACTGTTTAGTAAAGTAAATCTAAAGGTCAAGAGATTTCTATATAACATTTTACAGCCTTTTTCCCCACTTATTAATAGTGAAATAGGGGGCAGTATCAACGGTATCATATATTGTTTCTGTAATAGTCCAAATCTCATGTTGTTTGCTGCTTTCCGTACTGCTTGAGTAGTATATAAAACTGATATTGCGGCAACTTGACCTTGGACCTAAAAAATTTGCATATTGGGGAGAAAAAGCTACCTCCGAACACAGAAGAGTTCCAAATTTTACAGGTCACTGCGCAGGTCAAGTGGTTGCCATGGTGACGTCACTTCCGGTCACGTGACCTTTGGGGCATGTATTCTTCCGCGGTGAAGCCGTCGGCGGTGATGCAGTCGCGGGAAAAAGCCTCCGTGGACAGAAAAAGTAGTCCCAAATACGCGGAGAGCTAAGGGAAATTCTCCGGCAATCTTCGGGACATTTTGGGAGCGAGAGGGGCCCCTAGGGGACGGATTGGGTTGAGTGAGGTGTCAAAGTAAAGCGCTCCTCCAGGGCGATCAAGTCATTGGTGGGTGTATGTAAAATTAGGATTTGTCCCGAAAACATAAAAAGCGGAACAAGGACTTTACCCCTAAAATAGGGCCTGATTCGCACATTTGCATCTGTACGGGAAGATGCCTATATGGGTATAAGAGTGGTCATTTTTTTGTGGATTTTTTGTGGATTTTACTATGGGTTGTGGGGCCTTGTTTTTCACGTCTCACCACGTAGAACACATGGGCGGGTTCCCGAAGCTAAGCGGTGAAATTTTTGAAAAGTTCACGGAGGTATGGATAGGCCTATAGGCCTAATGGCTCAGTGGATAGGTCCATACTTGGCAATTCACACATGTTCATTGCGATATGGGTTGTGGGATCTTGTTTCCTACGTCTCACCACGTAGAACACGATGGGCGGGGTCCCGAAGCTAAGCGGTGAATTTTTTTAAAAAGTCACTGCGCGCATGCGTAGTGGGTAAATGGTGCTGGGTGGCCGTTTTGGGGTCTAGGTGAGCCCTTAGTGGTCCGATGGTGTCGCAAGAGGTTTTATTTTGAAGCTCTCGTGGAGGAGCATCCGACTGAACTAATGTATCGTCCGTTTTCAATATTCTGCGCATGCGCAGTCTGGTCGTAATATAGAAAGGAGGCATTTTGGGGTGCGTGGGGATGTGTTTGGGATAGAGATAGACCACTATTGGTCCAAATGGTTCGTGGGAGGTGTCAAAGTGAAGCTTTTGTGGGGTGGAGTCAGAATACAGGACATATATGGTACAATACAGGACAGATATTGTATAACACAAGGACAGATATTGTATAACATAGGAGAGATATGGTATGATACAGCACAGATATGGTATAATACAAGACATATATTGTAAAATACAGCACAGATAATACAGGACAGATAGTGTATAATACAGGACAGATATTGAATAATACAGGACATATATTGTATAATACAGGACGGATATTGAATAATACAGGACAGATATTGTATAATACAAGACATATATTGTATAATACAGGACATATATTGTAGCATCCGGATGTAAAACCACAGTCCCGGATGTAAAACAATGAAAACCCCGGATGTAAGATGAGGTCCCGGATGTAAAACAAAGGTCCCCGGATATAACTGGTCATACATACTTAGGTTATTATTATGGACAACATAGATACGGTCTGGTCATACATAATTCTGTTATTATTATGGACAACAAACATACAGTCTGATATGTAATTTCTTACAATTAAGAAAAATTCAAAACGATAAATGTGTGAAGTAGTAGCCAGATAAACTGACTAACGCCACATCACCGCGATGTATATATTATCAGGATACTGTGCTGTTCCCGCAAGAGTACAAGTACATGGACAAGAAAAATGTAAATTGGTAGAGTATATGTATATGGACAGATTACATGTACAGGCACATAGTACATGTATAGGCACATAGTACATGTACTTTCGCTACTACTTGTACTGATGACGTCACCGATGACGTCATAGATGCTGTGGACATCCATCAAATCGGGGTCTACACTCCGAGAGCTAGAAAATGACACCTCCCACGGCGCATTCGGACCAATAGTGGTCCATCTCTACCCCAAACACACCCCCACGCACCCCCAAAATGACCACTTTACTTACTACACCCAACTGCGCATGCGCAGATTGACGCGACTTGCAATAAAAAGCACGCCATTCTGGCTCTACCCCACAGAAGCTTCACTTTGACCCCTCCCACGACCCATTTGGACCAATATTGGTCCATCTCTATCCCAAGCACACTCCCACGCACCCACAAAAGGCCTGCTTTCTATACTACGGCAAGACTGCGCATGCGCAGAATATTGAAAGCGGGCGATGCATTAGCCCAGTCGGATGCTCCTCCACGAGAGTTTAAAATAAGACCTCGTACGACACCATCGGACCACTTGGGGCTCACCTAGACCCCAAAACAGCCACCCAGCACTATTTACCCACTACGCATGCGCGCAGGGACTTTTTCGAAAAATTTCACCGCTTAGCTCCGAGACCCTGCCCGTCGTGTTTTACGTGGTGAGACGAAGAAAACAAGACACCACAACCCATAGTAAAATCCACAAAAAATGACCACCCCTATACACATACAGGCATTTTCTCGTACAGATGCAAATGTGCGAATCAGGCACGATTTTAGGGGTAAAGTTCCACTTTTTATATTTTCGGAGACAAATCCTCAATTTACATCCATCCATCCATGACTTGATAGGCAGGCCCGATAAGCCGGAGACCGACATTAGCCCTTTTGGACATCGTTGATAGGAGTTTTCCCCTATTGTAGGGGTAAAATCTGTGTTCCGCTTTTTGTATTTTTGGGACAAATGCTAATTTTACATACACCCACCCACTGGTTGATCGTCCTGGAGGAGCGCTTCACTTTGACACCTCACTCGACCCAATCGGTCCGCTAGGGGTCCCTCTCCCCCCAAAATGCCCCGGTGATTGCCGAAGATTGCCGGAGAATTTCCCCCAGACTATTTTTCTGTACGCGGAGGCTTTTTCCCGCGACCGCATAACCGCGGCGGAATACATGCCCCAAACGTCACGTGACCGGAAATGACGTCACCATGGCAACCACTTGACCTGCAAAAATTGGAACTCTCCTGTGTTCGGAGGTAGTTTTCTCCCCACTATGCAATTTTTTTAGGTCAAAGGTCAAGTTGCGTTAATATCAGTTTTATATACTACTTGCCTGACATACTGATAATTATTCCAGAAAATGGGCTGCGCATTTATAAATGGATTGAAAAGAGTCAAATGACAAAAAAATTCCGTTATTATCTAAAATATCATTTACAAACCGCACGCCTTTTCCATCCCAGTGACCTAAATGTAGAGCTTTATTATCAATCTTAATTTTTTCATTGTAACATTTCATTCGAGAAAGTTTGACAGTCCTCTAGTTTTATTTGAAATTCTGTCCAGGCTAGAAGCGTGTCCCTCCAAAATACGTTTTCCATCGTTGGTATAATATTAGTTCTTAAGAATGCTGAACCAACTCCTATTGGGTCTATATTCTTTGGCATATACATTTTCAAAATATTACCCCACTTCGAATTATCAGCTTGTAATATCCTAATCCACGATATATTTTGTGCCTGGATTACATACATGTATTAACAATAGGATTATATAAACCGCCATGTTCAAGTGGTTTAACAGAAATTTTTCTCAAAAATTTATCAGATTTCGAGTTCCAAACAAATTCAAAACAGCGTTTCTGGAATTCATTTATAAGTGGTTCGGGTGGGTTTGGAAGAGAGGAAAATAGATGGTTGAGTTTCGGCAACAACAAGCCAAATGACATTTCGTCCTAGTGGAGTCAATCCTATTTTGGACCATATCTTTATGAGTATGACAATATCTTTTAATTCATCTTTGTATTTTTTCAACCTTTTCGGCCAAAATGTTTGTAAACACAAGACCTAATAGCTTAAAGTCACCTTGTGACCAGTCTAAATTCCATTTAGTACGAAACCACTGAGAAAATGTTGGTACTTGGCATAAAACTGCAATTTAAAAACCAGTCATTTTAGATTTATTTCTCACGCTTCTCTACTAATTTTCGGCCCATTTCAAGGCACCCCCTCGTAATTATTGAGGGTGGATAGACGAAGTAG